>CM030187.1:16674441-16689441 GCA_017639675.1 Aplochiton taeniatus
TCCTTTGTGTAATGTGAAACACAGAGGATGATGGGAAATGTAGTTCTGACTGCTATGTAGTTCTGACTGCTGTTTCTCCATCACTGTTCAGTCCACATGCTAGAAGCATTAACAATGTTCCTCTGGTCTCCTGTAACACTTTGTATTGTTATTGTTCTGGCTATGACAGAGATGACCTTATTAGACTTCATGAGATGTATTTATCTTAAATAAAAGCTAGTTCAAAGGCGTGAATGTTATAACTCATACTATCTATTGAAATGTGACCATTGCTGTCCACAGTTTTATTATGACATAGTTCTCAGTGTATAGTCTCAATAAATCCACAAATTAAATGTTGAAATTGAGAAACATGCTGTATCATCCTTATCAACCAACCCAACCCTCAAACTCTGACCCAGTCTCTTCTGCCTCCCCCCTCTCCCCACAGGAGAACAGATCCCTGGTCAGTCTGTCTGTCCACCCAGAACCACAGGAGAACAGATCCCTGGTCAGTCTGTACTGTCCATCCAGAACCACAGGAGAACAGATCCCTGGTCAGTCTGTCTGTCCACTCAGAACCACAGAAGAACAGATCCCTGGTCAGTCTGTACTGTCCACTCAGAACCACAGGAGAACAGATCCCTGGTCAGTCTGTACTGTCCACTCAGAACCACAGGAGAACAGATCCCTGGTCAGTCTGTACTGTCCACTCAGAACCACAGGAGAACAGATCCCTGGTCAGTCTGTACTGTCCACTCAGAACCACAGGAGAACAGATCCCTGGTCAGTCTGTACTGTCCACTCAGAACCACAGGAGAACAGATCCCTGGTCAGTCTGTACTGTCCATCCAGAACCACAGGAGAACAGATCCCTGGTCAGTCTGTCTGTCTGGTCGGTCTGTTCCCCAGCGAGGCTTTCATGGAAACAGTTATCAGAGTCAGCAAAGCTCCACAGGAAGCTGCTGTTATCACTTCCTCCCAGTTTGTCTGGGGCCTCCGCGCATGGTTTGAGGCAGGGAAGGATGGAGGGAGAGAGGTAGGGCGGGAGGAGGGGAGGGAGGGATGAAGAGGAGGGAGGGTGAGGAAGGAAAGAGTAGAAGAGAGGAGGGAGGACAAAAGTGCTATGAGAGGAAATGGAGGGAAGCGATAGAGGAAATAGGAAAAAAGGGGGGAGGAGAGAGAGAGAGAGAGAAGAGGGAAAAGGGGGAGGAGAGATAGAGAGGGAGGAGTAGAGATTTAGCATATTGTGTGGGAGTGTGGGTGTGTGCGAGAGTGTGCATGTGTGTGTGTGTGTGTGTGTGTGTGTGATTCAGAGAGGGTCCTTTCATTTCCCTATTCAGAGGGAGATCATTTCACAACCAGACAGACAGACACCCACCTCCCTCCAACAGGAAAGTGATGAGCTGTCAACCTCACAGTGGCTCTGCCTTTGATATCCCCAATACACTCCTGTGAAAGTATTAGGTTAGACTAGTGCAATCACAGTGCAATGACAGAATGCATATAGTCATATATAAAAATGTTAGAAATATTGCAATCTGGTGGTAATGAAATGGAAAGATACAAAGACACAGAAATAGAAAGAGAGAGATATGAGAGAGAGAGTTAAGAAGGAGTGTTATCTTGTTTTAAATCTTATTTTATTATATTGCCAGCGGGATCACTGGACCACCAACAGGTTTCATTGGGCGCCCTCTGCAGGTGAGAAGCTGCCATTGGTGGGCAGCCAAACCCCCTCAGGACAAGCCAACACATTCATCAGATGCTTCAAAACATGATTCCCTCGTTACAGGGAATCTTTGTCCTTTTTCAAAGCAGAGTTATCGATTCAAGCAGGTAAACAAGACTTGTACAAACAGACACACACTCCTCAAACTGCAACTCCCCTCCTCCCCTCTCTCTGTCACACACACACACACACACACACACTTTTAACTAATCTTATCTTTCGTGATTGGCTGGAGACACAATTAGCCTCCAAACTAAACTGTGTTTAAACAGAGACTTGTCTCGTTGCAGGTCCAGACCGAGGCTGTCTCTCTCTGAACCAACACACTGTCGCCTGTTGCCTCTGCCTGCACCAATACACTCTATCTATAATCAATAGATGTGATCGTCATCTTCACCATGTTTCTAACCCTGGGTGGGTGGTTTAGGGACTAGTCTGGAAGGTCAGTATCTTCACGACATTATGTGTGTGTGTGTGTGCGTCTAATTTTCCACACAGAACAAAAGACCCAAAGATATCCTTGGTTATTTTTCTGATTAATATAGCAACAGATTAATGGACGTATAGCTGAACTCGTTTGAGGAAGTGTTCCGGAGTCTTCTTCCAGGTAATTCCTCACTGACTCACATAGGGACTCATGCACTGGACCCCAGTGAAACCTCTGATTCCAATCTACTGTTAAAACTTACTTTTTGGCCACTGTAAACAGTGAATTTAACTACAGTACTGTGCAAAAGTTTTAGGCAGGTGTGAAAGAATGCTGGCAAAAATTTGAAAGCAAAGAGTGGTCACAGCAAATATTGATTTGATTTAGATTGTTCATTTGTTCATTCACTTTGCATTTAGTTAATTGATCAAAACAAACTTTTAACACTTTTTGAAAGCATTCTTACTTTACACACCTGCCTAAAACTTTTGCACAGTACTGTATGTTGACTGTTGACACAAAACCCTCAAGCACACATTTCCCCCATTTTACTTTTTTCAGGGTTATTTTTTATGTTTTATTGGTGTCGTTTTACTTTTAGATTAAAACTGGGCTGAAACCAAAAGCTTTAAAACAAACCAATCTGAAGAGGTGTGTTCCACAGGGACATGTTTCTATGTGACACCTATTGTTCTGATTGGGAGAGGTGTTCTAGATGGATTTACATGAGGTCAGGATTTCAATGGCACACTGCTGGAACAGACTCAGGAAGCACACAGGAAGCATCAGGTGGAGGACAGGAAGTGCCGATGGACGAGTGCGCTGTCGGTTCAAGACCACAGAAGAAGTCCCAAGTGAATGCATCACATGTCCACTCCATTGTTTTCCTTTGAATAAACTATCTCTCACTTTACAGACACACATTTCTCATTTGCTGTCTAACATTTTTTTGTAATTTTTGTGACTCAGTAGCCCCTGACCCTGCAGTTAAAATGGAAAACCGGTCAGGTCAGTACAAGACATCCAGCCGGTCAGTCAGCAAGCCAACCAGCCAGTCATTCAGCCAGCCAGCCAGTCCTCCATCAAGTCCGTCAGCAAGCCAACCAGTCAGTCAGTAAGTCAGTTAGTCAATCAGTCATCAGTCAGTCAGTCAACCAGTCAGTCAGTCAGTAAGTCATCCAGTCAGTCAGTCAGTCAGCCAGTCAGTCAGTCAGTCAGTCAGTCAGTAAGTCAGCCAGTCATCCGGTCAGTCAGTCAGCCAGCCAGTCAGCCAGCCAGCCAGCCAGCCAGCCAGCCAGTCAGTCAGTCAGCCAGCCAGCCAGCCAGCCAGCCAGCCAGTCAGTCAGTCAGTCAGTCAGTCAGTCAGTCAGCCAGTCAGTCAGTCAGCCATCTGTTTAGCAGTCATTAGGCCATCCTGTCATTCACCCAGTCATCCTCTGCCCCTTCCTCTACACATATTTCCTTTACTGTTATAGTGTGTGTGTGTGTGTGTGTGTGTGTGTGTGTGTGCGTGCAAACGTGCGTGCGTGCGTGTGTGTGTGTGTGTGTGCGTGTGTGTGTGTGTGTGATCATGACCCACTTCTTGTTTTTGTGGGAGCAATAAGGAAACTCATAGTCAGAGTTTTAGTGGAGAAACAGTTGTCACCACATTGGGGTTTGCCGTCCTCAGATTAGCCAATAGCCTTGAGAGAGAGAATAACAGGAAGTGGAACAGAGCAATATACTCCTGACCACTCATGTCAACACAAACAAAAACACCAGCTACATTGGCCTCATCTAAAGGGTGCTTTATTGATGTACTGCCATACTGAATTGCATATTATTTTATCGTTACTTCGAGCAAAAAAACAAATTGTAATTTTACTGAAGTTTATTTTGATCAAACATGATAAGAGGTGTGTTCTATGTTGTGAGGCAAGCGCTACTATAATTGATCAGTTCATTATAGTTATAGTTATAATTGATCAGTTCATTATAGTAATAGTTATAATTGATCAGTTCATTATAGTAATAGTTATAATTGATCAGTTCATTATAGTTATAGTTATAATTGATCAGTTCATTATAGTTATAGTTATAATTGATCAGTTCATTATAGTTATAGTTATAATTGATCAGTTCATTATAGTTATAGTTATAATTGATCAGTTGAGATTCCTGTTAACTGCTTGGTTAATGAGGTGTGAAGTAGCTATTGACTTTAGACTGAAATGTGAAGTAGACATCCCTTCTTTATGAGTATGGCAATATTTAACAAAACAGCCACAACGGCTATTTAGTTGGATTCAAAGTTCCACAGATCACAAGGTCTCTGTTTCCTGCTGTTAAATTTTCTGCTGAGGTGTGCTGGGATCTCACACTTTCTCTCTCTCTCTATCTCTTTCTCTCTCTCTCACACACACACACACACTTTATCTCTCCCAAACACACACACACACACACACACACACACACACACACACACACACACACACCCTGAGTCTCTTACTGAGTGCCTAAACTCTTAGCAGTAGTAGCAATGGCGAGTGATCGAGTGAATGCAGCCCTCCCCAGCATTCCCACTGCTACTGAAGAAGAGGAAAACCAAGAGAAACTTTATGGAAGTGTGTTTGCTGAGCTGGAATCCTTGGAACTGCCGCTTGGAACCACTCTAAGGTACTGGATCATTACTGGCCAATACTGACCAATAGTACCTATACCATAAGGTACTGGATCATTATTGACCATTAACACCTATATGCTAAGATGCTCGATCACACTGGATCATTACCAGCCGTTAATACCTATAGGTACTGGATCATACTCGACCATTACTAAACATTAATACCTTAACTCTGAGTTACTGGATCAAACATTACTGACCATTAATACCTATACGCTAAGGTACTGGATCAATACTAACCATGAAAACCTGCTCTAATGTACTCAATCATACTCTATCATTACTAACCATTAATATCTATATTCTAAGGTACTGGATCATACTATATCATTCCTAACCATTAATATTTATACTCTAAGGTACTGGATCATACTATATCATTACTAACCATTACCTGCTCTAAGTTACATACACATAGCCATCCAAGCAATACATACATGGACATTCCTTTAATTTATTAAGATGTGTTTTTCTTAAAATATGTAAGGTGTGAATGTGGGTGGATTTAATTTTTGATGACTGTTTATCATGGCATCACAGACTCAGCTAGCAGTTAGAAGGGCCTCTAAACTATGGTCCCAGTTATCAGTGATGATGTAGCATTTGAATCGCAAGCTTTAAAGGAGTCTGTGTTGTCCAATGCCTTTCACAGTGCTAAATTCCCTTGCAATGTGGTCACTTACCTGGACGAAACAGAATCATACAAAATATTGTCAATCGCAATGGTTAATACTTGTGTCTTGGAAACACTGTAGCCTAGTGTAAAATATTTTGGTGTTAAGAGTTGTATGTGTAGGCCTATCTGTCACTGCGGCACAGATGTCGTACGTCCCCTATCGACAGACTTTGGTACACGCGAATATTTCCCCGCAGTGGCTCTACCTCACTGGACGCCACTGATGATTACAACAATCATGGCGGACAATGAAACCTTGGAGTGTATAACGGAACACGAAAGGATTTTACAAGAAATTGAAAGCACTGACACGGCATGTGTTGGTCCGACCCTCCGGTATGGAATATTGGCCTTAAAAATGTATAATAATATTTAGGTCGTTGGTTCCGGTCATTAAGTGACAAGACCTTTGTTAGCTAACCCCAGCTAGCTGTTTAGCCAACTGGTTAGCATCCGTGGCTAGCCAGCAACATCGTCGCAATGTCAGTGTGATTCCAGGGGTTGTTGCTATTTCTAAATCCATTGTTCCGTTGATTTTAATGTGGCATATTATTAGGGATGGTAAATATGCAGGTTTGTCTGACTGCCAGAGACCTGTCAGACATATAAACATCCTCAGTGGGTGTGGCTGTATCCAACTAGTTGTTATTATTCTTATCGTAGCTTGCTAGCATGACAGCTATCTTCTAGCGCTTGAGTAGCGTCGTGATTAGCGGGGCCATAGAATACACTCCTTATTTTGGGCTTTAAAAAAAAAATAAAAGCCTATGTTGGAAGTTCGCCCTTTACTGTAGAAATGGTAAGCGTGTCCTCTGTTCAGTTGTCCGTATTCACATTTCTTTGCTATTTCGCCTTGCTAACATTAGCCAACTGCTACAGTACAGGCCCCTTTGCTAGCCGTTAACGTTTGACAGTGATTGATGTCCGGTCTCTGTTAAATATGAAAGTACCTGAAGGCTATGCTTTTTAGTCAGCATACCAGATGACAGCAGTGTGCCTCGCAGATATATTTACTGTCGTTGAGCTAGTCAAAGAAAGAACGACAGCTTCAGTATTTGCTAAACCAGTTCTGTGGGCATTGTTAGACAGCTGAATGTTCGTGACGTCTATGTGTTATTTAAGCCGTAGCTGTTGTGGATATTGCAATGACGCGAGTATTGACTTAAATCGTTTTTGCATAAATTGTCAATTGGACATATCGTGGCAAGTTGAGTTTCATGCAGTCTACCTAGAGCTAACATTGTTCTTAATATGCTACTAGCGGTTTCTCAAGATTTAGGGAATCAATTGTCTGTTGGTTTTGGGTGACATTTTTGACATTTCTGTTTTTACTGTTCTTTAATTCTTTCGCAAACTGCTGGACTTCTTTTAGTTAACTTACAGTGGCAACGTCATTTAAGCCCAGGTATCATTTCAGACTGCTGACACGTTGAACCTTTCCCCTGGCCAGAGAGAAAAGAGAAAGACCAAGCCCATGTGTCAATCATTTATAGAGGCTGCAGATTTACTCCCTGTCTGAGTGCTGGCTGTCATGTGTGTGTGTGTGTGTGTGTACGCGCCTGTGCGTGTCCGTGTATGTGTGTGTGTGTGCCTGTGTACGCCTGTGTGTGTGTGTGCGCGCCTGTGCGTGCCCGTGTATGTGTGAGTGTGTGTGTGTGCGTGCGTGCGTGCGTGCGCGCGTGCGCGCGCGCGCGCGCTCTGTTTCCATCTTCGTTTTGTCCGAGCTGTACCTTCAGCCATGTCACCCTTCATGGACGTTTTGGTCAGAGAGTGAAGGTCTAAGCCTTCCTCATGTTCTGCAGTATGCAACAACAGCAGCATCAACAACAACAACAATAACGGCAAGCAACTTTCTAAATCAATGTCCAGGTTTGCACAGCAGGCTGGCTGGATACTAACATACCTCTAGCATCACTCTGCAGGCCCTCAAACATGCCTGGTGTGTTCTTTTGCTATTGTGAAAAGGACTTTTAAGCAGTGTGTACTCCAGCTGGCCTTTCTGTAGAAACAAGCCCCTCCCTAAAAGGGGACGGGGGTCTGCTCCATGAGGCCCGACAGGCTGAGTCCATTCGGGCCAGGTTCCGGACATTTTTATTTTTTATAGATCGGGCTTGGGTCGGGCTCATTTAAGTTATCTCCTTTAATTGTACGCACAGAGCAGACATTGGCCACTGTACGAAATAGGCTATCGTTATATTGATTCAATTATAAATAGTTTATAGTAGCCTATACATAGCTTATGAAATAGGCTATCGTTATATTGATTCAATTATTAATAGTAAATAGTAGCCTATACATAGCTTATGCAAGTACGCCTGTACATGACATGTGACAGTAACTGTTGACCATGCAGAGCACTGGGTCTGGCTGAAAAATGTCAGGCGTTGTTGGGCTCGGGCCGGGCTAGGGCTTGATCACCACGGGCTAGGGCTGGGCTAGGGCTTGATCACCACGGTTTGGGCCGGGCTAGGGCTTGATCACCACGGGCTAGGGCTGGGCTAGGGCTTGATCACCACGGGCTAGGGCTGGGCTAGGGCTTGATCACCACAGGCTAGGGCTGGGCTAGGGCTTGATCACCATGGGCTAGGGCTGGGCTAGGGCTGGGCTAGGGCTTGATCACCACAGGCTAGGGCCGGACTAGGGCCTGAACACCATGGGATAGGGCCGGGCTAGGGCTGGTGTTTTTGGGCCCGTATGCAGGGCTCTGTAAGGGGGTTAGGGTTAGGGTGTAAGGGGGTCTGTCAGTGTTGCCAACTGGCTCAGGGCTCTGTAAGGGGGTCTGTCAGTGTTGCCAACTGGCTCAGGGCTCTGTAAGGGGGTCTGTCAGTGTTGCCAACTGGCTCAGGGCTCTGTAAGGGGGTCTGTCAGTGTTGCCAACTGGCTCAGGGATCTGTAAGGGGGTCTGTCAGTGTTGCCAACTGGCTCAGGGCTCTGTAAGGGGGTCTGTCAGTGTTGCCAACTGGCTCAGGGCTCCCTCAGGACATTGTTTGCAATGGAATCCATGAATGGGTTAATGCTAGTCTTACTAGGTGTGTGACTGGTAAAGGTAGTCTTTGTGGCTGGCTGGCTGGCTGGCTGGCTGGGCCTGGTGTTGTTCCTCCTATCTGCCCTGGCAGACCCCTGTGCCAGGCCAGACCAGGCCAGACCGGGCAGGAAGACACAACTGATCGCAGCTCAACTCAACAACAGGAAAGAGGAAACGTGCAAGAGAGCATGGAGACTGAAGATTACAGGGGCTCTCTGTGTGTGTGTGTGTGTGTGTGTGTGTGTGTGTGTGTGTGTGTGTGTGTGTGTGTGTGTGTGTGTGTGAATAAAGGGTCGTTGGGGCAGCCACCTGAATTTAATGATCTCCAGGGTATCTCCAAGTTACTGGTCTGAACACTGTAATGGATACCCCCCCCCCCCCCCCTAGTGATTTAACTACATATCTCTCTGGTTAGTGCAGGCTTGAGGGACACCTCCATATCACACGCAGATCCAACGGCTGGCCCTACGCTCTCTGCAGCGTTCACAGCCAAACGGTTTAGACTAACAGTTCGAATTTGAATGTGTGTTGTTAAGCTGCCAACCACGATTTGAATAGTTGATGCACTTGTCTAACTCCCAGATCAGACGGGTTAATGGTTGATGTATTTCCAAGCAACCTCCAGGTTTACATGAATGATTGTTGTTTCCACAACTGTCGAACACTTCAGCCAACGAGTTGAGAGAGAGAGAGAGAGAGAGAGAGAGAGAGAGAGAGAGAGAGAGAGAGAGAGAGAGAGAGAGAGAGAGAGAGAGAGAGAGAGAGAGAGAGAGAGAGAGAGAGAGAGAGAGAGAGAGAGAGAGAGAGAGAGAGAGAGAGAGAGAGAGAGAGAGAGAGAGAGAGAGAGAGAGAGAGAGAGAGAGAGAGAGAGAGAGAGAGAGAGAGAGAGAGGGAGGGAGGGAGGGAGGGAGGGAGGGAGGGAGAGGGAGAGGGGGGAAAAGAGGTGAGGCAGAGACCTAGAAAGAGAAACCTTTAAATCGGCTCTGTGTAGGCTAACCTCTAAATCGGCTCTGTGTAGACTAACCTTTAAATCAGCTCTGTAGGCTAAGCTTTCAATCAGCTCTGTGTAGGCTAAGCTTTAAATCAGCTCTGTGTAGGCTAAGCTTTAACTCAGCTCTGTGTAGGCTAACCTTTAAATCAGCTCTGTGTAGGCTAAGCTTTAAATCAGCTCTGTGTAGGCTAAGCTTTAACTCAGCTCTGTGTAGGCTAAGCTTTAAATCAGCTCTGTGTAGGCTAACCTTTAAATCATCTCTGTGTAGGCTACGCTTTAAATCATCTCTGTGTAGGCTAAGCTTTAAATCAGCTCTGTGTAGGCTAACCTTTAAATCAGCTCTGTGTAGGCTACACTTTAAATCATCTCTGTGTAGGCTAAGCTTTAAATCAGCTCTGTGTAGGCTAAGCTTACTGCAATGGGTTTTGTCCTACACGAGGCATTTTGTTATTGGTGGTAACACAATTAAGAAATAGGCCTATACTTACGCAATCATTTGACTGTTTCAAGGGGAGGGCCATGTGTGTGTGGTCATGCTTCGATTCCAATACCAATTGTGTGTGCTTGCGTGCGTGCGTGCGTGTGCGTGTGTGTGAATAAAGGGTCGTTGGGGCAGCCACCTGGATTTAATTACAACCGAGATTTCCATAAACAGTCCAGTTGAACTTTTCTGATCGAAGATATGAAAACAAAGGAGCTGAGAGATAACGTGTTTTTATTACCTCCTTACCATAGAGGAGACTGTGTGGGCCAGTCACCACACACCCTGCCTGCCTGTCTGCCTGCCTGCCTGCCTGGCTGCCTGCCTGCCTGCCTGGCTGCCTGCCTGCCTGCCTGGCTGGCTGGTTTGGATATCACTGTCACTTTAGTGTGGTTGACGATGTAGGCTGATGAGTTCTATTGTCTAACCTGTCTCTCTCTCCACTCTCACAGTCTGTCCCTAACCTATCTCTCCCTCCACTCTCACAGCCTGTCCCTAACCTGTCTCTCCCTCCACTCTCACAGTCTGTCCCTAACCTGTCTCTCCCTTCACTCTCACAGTCTGTCCCTAACCTGTCTCTCTCTCCACTCTCACAGTCTGTCCCTAACCTGTCTCTCTCTCCGCTCTCAAAGTCTGTCCCTAACCTGTCTCTCTCTCCACTCTCACAGTCTGTCCCTAACCTGTCTCCCTCTCCACTCTCACAGTCTGTCCCTAACCTGTCTCTCCCTCCGCTCTCACAGTCTGTCCCTAACCTGTCTCTCTCTCCATTCAACAGTCTGTCCCTAACCTGTCTCTCTCTCCACTCTCACAGTCTGTCCCTAACCTGTCTCTCTCTCCACTCTCACAGTCTGTCCCTAACCTGTCTCTCTCTCCACTCTCACAGTCTGTCCCTAACCTGTCTCTCTCTCCACTCTCACAGTCTGTCCCTAACCTGTCTCTCTCTCCACTCTCACAGTCTGTCCCTAACCTGTCTCTCTCTCCGCTCTCACAGTCTGTCCCTAACCTGTCTCCCTCTCCGCTCTCACAGTCTGTCCCTAACCTGTCTCCCTCTCCACTCTCACAGTCTGTCCCTAACCTGTCTCTCCCTCCGCTCTCACAGTCTGTCCCTAATCTGTCTCTCTCTCCACTCTCACAGCCTGTCCCTAACCTGTCTCTCTCTCCATTCAACAGTCTGTCCCTAACCTGTCTCTCTCTCCACTCTCACAGCCTGTCCCTAACCTGTCTCTCTCTCCATTCAACAGTCTGTCCCTAACCTGTCTCTCTCTCCATTCAACAGTCTGTTCCTAACCTGTCTCTCTCTCCACTCTCACAGCCTGTCCCTAACCTGTCTCTCTCTCCATTCAACAGTCTGTTCCTAACCTGTCTCTCTCAAAGTCTGTCCCTAACCTGTCTCTCTCTCCACTCTCACAGTCTGTCCCTAACCTCTCTCTCTCTCCACTCTCACAGTCTGTCCCTAACCTATCTCCCTCTCCACTCTCACAGCCTGTCCCTAACCTGTCTCTCTCAAAGTCTGTCCATAACCTGTCTCTCTCTCCATTCAACAGTCTGTCCCTAACCTGTCTCTCTCTCCATTCAACAGTCTGTCCCTAACCTGTCTCTCTCACAGTCTGTCCCTAACCTGTCTCTCTCTCCATTCAACAGCCTGTCCCTAACCTGTCTCTCTCACAGTCTGTCCCTAACCTGTCTCTCCCTCCACTCTCACAGTCTGTCCCTAACCTGTCTCTCTCTCCATTCAACAGCCTGTCCCTAACCTGTCTCTCTCACAGTCTGTCCCTAACCTGTCTCTCCCTCCACTCTCACAGTCTGTCCCTAACCTGTCTCTCCCTTCACTCTCACAGTCTGTCCCTAACCTGTCTCTCTCTCCACTCTCACAGTCTGTCCCTAACCTGTCTCTCTCTCCGCTCTCAAAGTCTGTCCCTAACCTGTCTCTCTCTCCACTCTCACAGTCTGTCCCTAACCTGTCTCCCTCTCCACTCTCACAGTCTGTCCCTAACCTGTCTCTCCCTCCACTCTCACAGTCTGTCCCTGAGCTTTTTCCTGGTCTTTTGGCAGGATGGGAAGGTTAAGGAAACGTTTCAGGGGAAGGCTGGGTTTCTGACACTTTAGATGCAGCCTCCTTCCCACTGTGATAATACTGGCATCTGATTGGCCTGATTCCCCAGTGTTTTAAAGGAGTGTTATCTGTATGGGACATCACAACGGGGGATCAATATTCTTCTGTGGTCATAATGTTGTCCTATTTATATAATGATTCTATGATATGATGAGTCTGATTAGAAAATTACTTATATTGTCAACAGAAATGGTGTAAATGTGTATTCCTAGTCCCCTTCTCAACTTCCAACTACACTGTTCATCAACACTGGATCTCAACATGGCAATGTTGTGTTTTGTGCTGCCAGGTGTAATTGTAGAGTTTGTCCAGCAGAGGGCACTAGATCACTAAACATCAGACCAATACATTTGATTACAGAATAGTATTTATATGCAATTATATATATATATATATATATATATATATTATAATAAAATATATAATATAATATTATAATATATAATAATATATATAATTTTCTATTCTTTACAGATAATGCATAAAATGACTACCTTGACTATATTGGTCAGTAGTGTCTGTATTCTCATTGTCCAGTAGGTGGCATCATTGCTCCATGAAACACACTTCTCACCCCAATCGCCTGGCCCCATCCCTATGACTATGTTGATGTTGTAGAAAAACTGTTTCTAAGGTCTCCTCTTTCATGTATACCTCTCACACACACACACACGCACGCGCACACATTGAGCCATGTGCTCCAAGCCTGTACTAGTTTAGAGAGAAACCTTTGCTTGGACATTCTCCGGCATTAACAGGGCTTAGTTTTCACACTGTTGTCCTCAACACAATTCAATGGCTTTTATAAGCATAGTATGTTTGTCCCAGATCTTAAAAGACTGATTCATCTCTCTCTCTCTCTCTCTCTCTCTCTCTCTCTCTCTCTCTCTCTCTCTCTCTCTCTCTCTCTCTCTCTCTCTCTGTCTCTCTCTCTCTCTCTCTCTCTCTCTGTCTCTCTTGTCAGGTCTGTGTACGATGACCAGCCCTACGCCCACAGGCGCTTCATGGAGAAGCTGGAGGCCAGGATCAGAAACCATGACCGGGAGATTGAGAAGATGTGTAACTTCCACCACCAAGGCTTTGTAGACGCCATCACAGAGCTGCTCAAAGTCCGGGCAGACGCCGAGAAACTCATGGTGAGGGATGAATGGAGAGGGAGAGAGAGAGAGGGAGAGAGAGAGAGGGAGAGGGAGAGGGAGAGGGAGAGAGGGAGAGGGAGAGGGAGAGGGAGAGAGGGAGAGGGAGAGGGAGAGGGAGAGGGAGAGAGGGAGAGGGAGAGGGAGAGGGAGAGAGAGAGAGAGAGAGAGAGAGAGAATTTGAATGTGTATTGTTAAATTGCCAACCACAATTTGAATAGTTGATGCACTTGTCTAACTCCCTGATCAGACGGATTAATGGTTGATGTATTTCCAAGCAACCTCCAGGTTTACATGAATGATTGTTGTTTCAACAACTGTCAAACTTCAGCCAACGAGTTCAGAGAGAGAGAGAGAGAGAGAGAGAGAGAGAGAGAGAGAGAGAGAGAGAGAGACAGAGACAGAGAGACAGAGAGACAGAGAGACAGAGACAGAGACAGAGACAGAGACAGAGACAGAGACAGAGACAGAGACAGAGACAGAGACAGAGACAGAGACAGAGACAGAGACAGAGACAGAGACAGAGACAGAGACAGAGACAGAGACAGAGACAGAGACAGAGACAGAGAGAGGTATAGTGACGGAGGGAAGAGGACATGAACCAGAAGCTGAGGAAAGGTGTCAGGACTGGGTTTACTTTGAGGTATAAAAATACAGCCTCCACTTCACTCCAAGAGCCAAGATGGCTGCCTTGTTACCACCATGGCCTAATGAGAACAGGGCTTTATTAAAGAGCCAAGATGGTTGCCTTATTACCACCATGACCCAATGAAAACATGGCTTTATTAAAGAGCCAAGATGGCTGCCTTATTACCACCATGACCTAATGAGAACAGGGCTTTATTAAAGAGCCAAGATGGCTGCCTTATTACCACCATGACCTAATGAGAACAGGGCTTTATTAAAGAGCCAAGATGGCTGCCTTATTACCACCATGACCTAATGAGAACAGGGCTTTATTAAAGAGCCAAGATGGCTGCCTTATTACCACCATGACCTAATGAGAACAGGGCTTTATGTGGAAACTGCAGCATTTGCCAGGGGTCCGTGCCCCTGCACCTGTGCTCTCATTGTCTCTGCATCATAAGTGTGTGTGTGTGTGTGTGTGAGTGTAACACTTGTTGCCCCCTCTCTCACCCCATTAGACCTGAATGAAAGTTCTTATTCGGAAAGAGAAAGACAGAAAGAAAGAAAGAAAGAAAGAAAGAAAGAAAGAAAGAACAAATGACAGGGAAAGAGAAACACACAGGAGAAAAGGGGAAGATGAGGGAGCAGAAAGGAGTGAATGAGTAAACAGAGTGTGTCGGTGGCCACTGGTGTGTGGGCGGGGGCAAGTGCAGGGCTCGTACAGCGAGCTCATTGAGGTCCTCAGGCCACTGGCCATCTAGGGCAGACAGGGGTACAACACAGGGTTCAAAAAGCCCAAACCCCGAATCGACAGGTTTGTCACAGAATCTGTTAGAAAAGAGCTGTCAGGATGCATTATGGGACGGTAAAGGCTGAGGGCAGGGACCCGTGCTCTAAGGGAGGGCCGGGGGGTGGGGGGAGCGGGGGGCCTAATCTGGACTCAGGACCCATTGTCTCTATCCTCTCATGGAGATAGATCTGATTACAAGGCTGAACAGTCACAGTGGGGGAGGGAGAGAGGAAGATGGCTGGAGGGAGGGAGGGATTGAGGGAGGGATGGATAGAGGGATAGTGTGATAGAGTAATGGATGGAGAGACAGATCTCTAACCAGTTGTTTTTCAGGTCCAGGTAACTGACACCAACAGAAGAC
>CM030187.1:16699441-16704441 GCA_017639675.1 Aplochiton taeniatus
AGCAGAGGGGGAGATCTACACCAAGCTGAACCAGAAGATCGATGAGTTCATCCAGCTGGCCGACTATGAGTGGGGCATGTCTGAGTCTGACGGCAGGGCCAGTGGCTACCTCATGGACCTCATCAACTTCCTGCGCTCCACCTTCCAGGTGTTCACACACCTGCCGGTAGGTTAGCCACGCCCCCTCCTCCAAGGCACCGCCCACCGCCGCCGCCGCACTCTCTGGGAAACGGAGTGTTTCTCGTTTGTAGTTTTGTAGTTTTGTTTTTTTTGTTTGATTTTTTTGACTGTTGATATGAATGTTGTATCGTTAGTTTTAAGTGTTTTTTATGGTTGAGTATGTATATGTTTGGATCAGTTCCTGTATGCCAGGTGAATTTCTCAAAGAACACAGAGTGATGTTCTGGGTGTGGGTTATCAACCAGAATGCCTTAGGCTTAGTTTAAACCAGGAAAATATAAAACATGGAACAACACTTAATTAAAGCATAAAGCTTGTCTCAATAATAGTTCAGTTTATAGAGATGTAGGCTTGATAAAGCTTACAGATACAGACCCAGACCCAGTCTACCGGTGCATGTTTGCAGAGTCAGTTCATAGGTCAGCACCATCTCAATTCTGATCCACTTCTGCCATGGCCGCCCTTCACAGTGTAAAGCTCTCATAGGGGGCAAGGTTATAGATTTAGAGTGGACTTGCGTTAGGTGGTTTTATAGCTGAGGATCTCATTAAGTTCATTCGTTTTTCTGTCTGTTCCGAGTGAGAAGCCAGACACACAAACTTAAGGATCAACATCCAGTGCTGTGCCGTTGGATCAGAACGTCTTGAAACCAACGAGTATTAAGTCTGACCACACAGGAAGACCTTCTAGAGGGGGTTAGAGTTCAGTACTCAGTCTGACCACACAGGAAGACCTTCTAGAGGGGGTTAGAGTTCAGTACTCAGTCTAACCACACAGGAAGACCTTCTAGAGGGGGTTAGAGTTCAGTACTCAGTCTGACGACACAGGAAGACGTTCTAGAGGGGGTTAGAGTTCAGTACTCAGTCTAACCACACAGGAAGACGTTCTAGAGGGGGTTAGAGTTCAGTACTCAGTCTAACCACACAGGAAGACGTTCTAGAGGGGGTTAGAGTTCAGTACTCAGTCTGACGACACAGGAAGACCTTCTAGAGGGGGTTAGAGTTCAGTACTCAGTCTAACCACACAGGAAGATGTTCTAGAGGGGGTTAGAGTTCAGTACTCAGTCTGACCACACAGGAAGATGTTCTAGAGGGGGTTAGAGTTCAGTACTCAGTCTAACCACACAGGAAGATGTTCTAGAGGGGGTTAGAGTTCAGTACTCAGTCTAAACACACAGGAAGACGTTCTAAAGGGGGTTAGGGTTCAGTACCCAGTCTAACCCTGCAGGAAGACGGTCTAGAGGAGGTTAGGGTTCAGTACTCAGTCTGACCCCACAGGATGACGTTCTAGAGGGGGTTAGGGCTCAGGACTCAGTCTAACCCTGCAGGAAGACGTTCTAGAGGGGGTTAGGGTTCAGTACTCAGTCTAACCCTGCAGGAAGACGTTCTAGAGGTGGTTAGGGTTCAGTACTCAGTCTAACCACACAGGAAGACGTTCTAGAGGGGGTTAGGGTTCAGTACTCAGTCTAACCACACAGGAAGACGTTCTAGAGGGGGTTAGGGTTCAGTACTCAGTCTAACCACACAGGAAGACGTTCTAGAGGGGGTTAGGGTTCAGTACTCAGTCTAACCACACAGGAAGATGTTCTAGATGGGGTTAGGGTTCAGTAACCCCACAGGAAGAGAGGGTTCCATCTTAGGACAGGGAGCTAGACTCCTCTCTCTGCTTCCCTGATGCCGGAACAACTCTCCTCTCCTCTCCTCTCCTCTCCTCTCCTCTCCTCTCCTCTCCTCTCCTCTCCTCTCCTCTCCTCTCCTCTCCTCTCCTCTCCTCTCCTCTCCTCTCCTCCTCTTTATTCTCCTGTCCATCTTCACCCTCTTTATGTTTCCCTGTTTGGTTTCCTGCTTTCGTCCTTTTGTAGGGACAGAGTCCTCCCCCTTTTCTCCAGAGCCCTACCTTGTATTGATCTACGTTATTATCAATATGTTATGGATTTTGATTTATTGATTACTTTGATTTCTGCCAAGCATGTAAGTCTCTGACTCTTCCTCTCCTTTCCTTTCATTGTCGTCCTTCCTTCCTTTTATTTTCTTCCTCTCCTCCCTTCCTCTCCTCCCTCCTTTGGTACTTTGGTTTGTTTGGGGTTTTTCCCGCTCAGAATAACAACAATGACCATGCGTCGATGTCGGTGAGTATTTCTGCTGCCTGGCCTGCTGCTGCTCTGCTGCCCCCTGTAGGCTGGGAGGGGAAATCAACGCATGCTCCCATCTCCTTCTGCTTGACCTGACCACCACCTCACCTCTTACCTCTCACCTTTGACCTTTACCAACAGACCAACAGGGAGAGGGATTTAAAGCCGAATAGTTGCCTATTTTGGATGTTTAACCTTATTTGTCTTGTCACCTGGCGTTTTCCTGACTTGTTCAGAAACATCCAAAACAGGGAAGCTACTCCTTTAATGTCACCGAGAGAAGGCATGTGTCACTTGGCAGCGAAGTAGGGTTCCTGTGAGCGGACGGTAAACCAGGGGGTCATGACCCTGCCATTCCTGATTCTTTTCCAGGTTTTAAATATGACTCCATGTGTCCAGTCCGGTCAGCCATGACCCAGAAATCCCTGGTTTCCCAGAACAAGAGCTTCAGTTGCCGTGTAAACCATCAGTGTGTTCAGTAAGACCTGGACTGGGTGGGAGTTGACTCATGCCTTGCTCTCTAGACTAAACAGAGCTGGTATGCTGGGATTCGTTTCACTGATTTGGCCGTTAAATAAAACCATCTGTCTGACCAAGAGATTGTTAAGGATGTGATGTCACAGGCGGAGTAACTTAGTGACCAACAGAGACTTTTTTACGGGTTGACTACAGGTGTTTGTTTAGTGTGTGAAGCATGGGTTTTGCTCTTAGGATTTGATGTTGTCTTTTCTTCGGTATCTCTCACAGATATAATCCTTGTCCTTTGGCGGGTAACTCCAGCTTTTAAGCTGGCCATAATATACCACAAATAAGGAATTGTACAAGAACCTAGTTGTCTGAAGTGTTTTTTAAATATGGGCATAATTCCTTGTAAATTAGAAATCGTGGGTTATATTTTCTTCAAACAGTTTGCCTCGTTAACCCCATGTCACAGTGAGGTCTTCTTGGGGGAAAACCAGGAATAGATAGGCCTGTTCTTAACTATGCCAGATCCTCTGTGACAAATCATTCAGTCAGTAATTAATCATTGAGTCAGTGATTAATCGTTCAGTCAGTGATTAATCATTGAGGTAGTGATTAATCATTCCAACACCATATGAACTAATAACTACACGAGCCAGATCACGGCTGGGGGGAGTGATCTGATGTAGAGACTGGAACCTATTCTGGAAGCTATTGTTGTCTTGCTGTCTTATCCAGTAACCCACTAGATTATTTTCTATTGGGAAAAGTGCTATACAAAAGTTATGATCATTATTATTATTGTTGTAACAATTTTTTTTTTTTTTATTCTAACATGTTAGCTGTTCGACTCTGTGAACTAAGTGGTTTGTAGACTGGTAACTAACGGCAACGCGCCGACTTCATAATCACCTTTCATCCACATTTAACGTAGTACAGAAAAGCCTTGGGATCATCCTTTAATATAGTTTAGTTTCAAAGGCCTTGGGATCATAATTTAACATTGTTTAGCTAGCGATTTACTTTAACGTAGTACAGACAGTTCTTGGGATCTTAATTTGATACAGTTTACCTTCAGACTTTGTTTCCCTAGTTTCTGAGTCTTCCGAGTGAGTTTGGATATGCGTTTTGTAATCAAATACATTTTTGGTTTTTAGCTGGTTCGATATAGCCCATTCCTTTTAAGACTTAGTAGCCCTACTCTGCTAAGACCTGCTCTTTCATATTAGTAGGTTCAATATTGCTGTTCAATCCAGATTTGAACTGATCCAGGTTAATACACCACTCTGCCCAGATCCTACAGTATGTTGACACTTAATGTGACCGACCGTATTGCATTCTGGGTAATGCATTCCTTTAAAAAAAGAACATGTTTATTTCAGTCAAACAGTTCGGCTTTAATTCCAGTAGTAAAGCGTCTCTATTGTAAATGTGTTGTTGTCAGACAGTCAGTGGCTAGCCAGCATGATGTATGGTTGTTTACCAGGGATGAAGTGACACAAAGCATTCACACTTTATAATTATCGGACTGATTCATATCAATCCTTAAGTCTTTTAACAATAATGGCTATTTTAGACCACAATTTTGTAGCGTATACTTAAGCGACAAATTGATTTGGGATGATGATTTACCTCTGCATCCCTGGTGGGTAGGGGCGGGAGTTGTATTGCATGAATGTGTTAATGTTGTCAGCAGTAGTTTGCCCCGGTCCGCAGCAGAACCAACACACCCAATCCTGCAGGCATGCAGACTCTCAACATCTAGAAATACTCTGGGTGCGTTTGAACCAACAGAAATGAAACATTGTCTGAGAGAAGCCTATCGACACAGAGCGTGGTAAATCAAACGCACCCAAGAGGATTTAGAATGTTGGTTTGCTGTTTGAGTGTTGATTGGAGACCTCTGTGTGTCTGCCTTGACTGCATGTGTGTGTCAGCTCTGTGTCTACCAGGAGGACGGGGTAAACTTCACCTTCATGGAATTGTTCACTGTTTTTGATGTTTTATCTCATCATCATGTCTCCTGGGGACGTCCCCACTTGTCCAGATAGATTCCACATCCGTTTGAGCTGCAATACTAGAAACAATAGGCATTGTTTAGCACAAGTGTTTCTGAGTTAGAAAGTACCCCGAGCTAAGCGATCACCCTTTGGTTTCAAATCAAACTATTAGAATTGAAGCTAAATGGGGAAAAGTAATTACAGCCCAAATGGATGTGAAAACTATC
>CM030187.1:16709441-16724441 GCA_017639675.1 Aplochiton taeniatus
TGGATAGAGCAGTAAAATGTTTTTTTTTTGTTTGTTTTTTTTGTATGTGTTTTTAATTGCTATGAATTGAAGATTATGTTTTGTATATTGTGAGAGTGCAGCGATGGGCTAAGTTCGATGGATGGATAGATGGAGGGAGGGATGGAGGGAGGGATGATGAAGTCTGGAATGACTGATGTCCCTGTCCCCAGGATTCTAACTTTTAATTCTAGAACAGAAGGTTGGACTATCAAGTGGACGTTGTTTCTAGAACCGGATGATGTCACAGTAAGGTTCTAGAACGCCACCTGGCATAGTGAGACAACCCCACCCATCTGGTAGGCGGGGCTGCTGAAACCAGCGCCCCTCGTAACTGAGGAGATGCTCTTACAGCACACAGGTTGTGAGTGGGATGCGTTTGATTTGACCATCCCTGGGAGCTGGCGTTAGTCCCTCCATTATAACCATGTACATTGACAGCAGAGCCACATGTCACTCTGTCACAGCTCCCCAAACAACTGGACTCCTTCCTAGAAGAACACAGCAAATCTATGGTTTTAATCTTTCATTAGGTGTTTCAAACTTCTGTCTTTTGTTTCTCCTCAGGGGCAAGGCTAACTTTAGATTTGAGTCTGATATTTTCCCGCCCAAACTGCAATAACAAGTTGATCCCTTAGCAACCCCACTGGCAAAGCCAGCACGAAACTCCTTACCAACAACTTCCGAAAACATTTTGTAATCAAATTCTGTTTGTATTTTGGGGAATGGGGTTAGGAAAAAAAATTGTTTTGCACTGAAATTTAATTATTTAAGTTTTTTGCCTTTTTTAAACAGTTGCTTGTATACGGCATTGTACATAACGGCATATTTTGTAAAGAAAATAACCCTGCAGTTAATCAGCTTGGATAATGTAGGTTGATATGGTGAGAGGGACTCTGTGTTGACCTACCGTAAATATGTAAGTAACAAAACATGGAGTCTGTCCAGAGCGGACCTTTGAAGATGACTGAGTAAATGTTCATAAATAAACATTTTATTTTGTTGAACACATTAAACACGTAGAAACAGTGTTTCTAGAGCCGGTTGTGACTGAATGCCCCTACTGTCTGATACAGACCGTATGCACCTCTATCTAACCTTTCTACCTACAGAGTAAGGACGTGGTTTCATTGGACTACATTTAACATCCTGTCAGCGAATGTCATGGCTCATAGCTAAGTTGTTGTTTTGAAGATTGGTTGGTTTTAATGGCGGTTAGTCTTCTTTTGATTACTATGTGAAAAATCTCTAGTGAAAATATAACTTTAGCAAATTAATCTGACAAAAGAAATCCATATATATATATATATATATATATATATATATATATATATATATATATATATATATATATATATATATATATATATATATATATATATATATATAATACCCTGGGTTTTCAATACCCAGTGTTCTTGTTTCATTCAGCTCATCTTGGGTAACTAGGCGGTCTCGATCAGTTTGGCAGTGTGAGTGTTGAGTCACACACAGGCTCTAGGATGTCCATGGTAACCACGGGCAGCCATCCTTTGGTGTGCCCTTCAGAATGTTGAGCGGAATTTGGAATGTTCTCCGTAAATTCCGGTCTGTGACCTTATATGTTTGGCTCCCTGGATCACCTGGGAAAGATTCGGGAGTCGGACCATGAGGTCAGTGCCGGCGTGTGGACTGGTAATGTCACAGACACGTTGTCCAAGGAAGTATAAAATAGGATTATTTCTACTGACTGAAGTCCATCCCTGAAGCACTGCAGCATTCCAATGTCTACTCAAAATGAAAGGTTAGAAAGAAGCCCTTGAAGATTTCAACTGGCGTCTAAAGGTACAGTTCACCCAAAAGCTTCTCTTTATTTTCTTTACTGTGAACTCTGTTTCTATGGAGACGTGGGTGAGGTTTGGGTGAGCTGTCCTGTTCGTGTTGCCATGGTTTTCTTCTTTTGATGTGTGATGTAATAAACAAATGTCTTACCTGGCTAAGGATTTTGTCTGACAATGTGATGCCATTTAGCAACATTATGATATTATACCATATACCATATATAATACTTTGGTATTATATTTTCACAACTATATGCTTCAAGGCTCAAAGGTTTAAGCAGTTATTTTTATAAAAAGGCAAAGGTGACTGTTACCAATACCTTCCAAAAACGAACAGTAGTTGACTCAAACTACCACTCAACCTATGACCTACCTGGATAGGACTAAAGTGTTTTGACCTCAGAGCTGGTTATCATCTCCAAACCTTCTTCTTCATGAGTCCTTGGTGTGTTTCTGTTCTGGAGGATTTCTACCGTTCCAATCCTGTGCATAGCCACTCCCTTTTTAGGGCCGGAATGACAGTATTATTGTGTTACATTTTAATATTAATAAATATAATAATATAAATATTATTGTGATAAATGGTCCTCACTTCCCGTGTTAGCAGGTCAAACTTGACCCTAACACGATGTGAGGCAGCGATGGTGGGAGGGTTGGTGTGTGTTGTGGGGTCTCGGTGTTGTGGGGTCTCGGGGCAGGCGCCAGTGTGTGTGTGTGTGTGAGCCCAGGAGGACTTAGACATGCTCCACTTGCTGGGCGAGTTCATTCCACACACCGATGTAACGCACACATACACTCTCTCTCTCTTGTACACACACATACACAAACACTCGCTCTCTCTTGTACACACACATACACAAACACTCGCTCTCTCTTGTACACACACATACACAAACACTCGCTCTCTCTTGTACACACACATACACAAACACTCGCTCTCTCTTGTACACACACATACACAAACACTCGCTCTCTCTTGTACACACACATACACAAACACTCGCTCTCTCTTGTACACACATACACAAACACTCGCTCTCTCTTGTACACACACATACACAAACACTCGCTCTCTCTTGTACACACACATACACAAACACTCGCTCTCTCTTGTACACACATACACAAACACTCGCTCTCTCTTGTACACACACATACACAAACACTCGCTCTCTCTTGTACACACACATACACAAACACTCGCTCTCTCTTGTACACACATACACAAACACACACACAGAGGTCTGCCAGGAAACACCCGGCGCCCTTAGAGGGGATGAACTTTGTCCCGTGGGGTGGTGCTGTGGCGGGCGGGGACTAGGATCCCTGTCGCCACAGAGGCAACGAGGCGAGAGGAGCACTCTATTGTCGGGGAGCAGTGAGGGGACCTCGGAGGCACCCTGCCGACGCCTCACACACAGAAACAGCTTCACCGTTTGGCCCCGGAGGTTAGCTGTGTGTGAACTCTGTGTTGTCCCCGACCTCTGGGAACACACACAAACCACACAGGGGCCAAATTAGGTTCTTAGAACTGGCCCCTCGCCACGTCTGTGAGGTCAGAGAATAATGAGTGGTACATGATACGCACAATGGGGCCCAAAGTTGTGCTTATTGGTTTATTTTATTTTTTTTTTATATTTTTGAAAAGTGGGATAATTTAGACCATCGATTGAATGTGAACAAAGATCGCTGTAGCTTCTGTTTTTGCTGACACAAAGGTTGTTGTCCTTAAAAATAATAGAATGTAATATTACTGTAATTATTTTATTTATTTAAACATAGGTACCCGACAGAGACTATGCGAGTTGCTAAAGAGGCTGATAATATTTGTTAATCTTTTAAATACAATTATTAAGATTCAATGAAAACAATAACCCTTTTCTGCTCTTATTTCCTCCAATAAAACTTTATACCAAACTATAACTATCCATATTTGACACACAATCCTGGTGGAGGAGGAGGAGGAGGTGGTAGAGGAGGATGAGCAGGAGGAGGTGGTGGAGGAGGTGGTAGAGGAGGATGAGCAGGAGGAGGAGGTAGAGGAGGTGGTGGAGGAGGATGAGGAGGAGGTGGTAGAGGAGGTGGTGGAGGAGGATGAGCAGGAGGAGGTAGAGGAGGATGAGGAGGTGGTGGAGGAGGAGGAGGAGGGGGAGGAGGATGAGCAGGAGGAGGAGGTAGAGGAGGATGAGCAGGAGGAGGAGGTAGAGGAGGTGGTGGAGGAGGATGAGGAGGAGGTGGTAGAGGAGGATGAGCAGGAGGAGGTAGAGGAGGATGAGGAGGTGGTGGAGGATGATGAGCAGGAGGAGGAGGTAGAGGAGGATGAGCAGGGGGAGGAGGTAGAGGAGGATGAGGAGGTGGTGGAGGATGAGGATATGGTAGAGAAGGATGAGGGGGAGAAGGAGTTGGTAGAGAAGGATGAGGGGGAGGTCCTCCTGCAGTCATGGTTGACCTGAGCGTGTCCAGGTGAGGAGGTCAAAGTTCACACCCTGAGGAGCCTTCAACACACGCTCTTCAGGACAATCTCAAAGAAAATTCCAGTCTGGGATTAAAAGTGTTAGAAGGATCTTAAATGGAACAAGAGTAGTCTGTGGTGTGGCTGAGGTGGAAAGGTTAGAAACCCTGGGCTGCATTCAAACAGTCAAACAGTTCTTCCTTCCCCTGACACCTGTCCTTGCCTAGACTGGAACACTGGCACTGTTTTGATAATTGGAATGCAGCCATTGCTGCAAAGTCAATCAATCCTATGCACTATGTGAATAGGGTTTTCTTTTTCTTTTTATATACGATGAGAACTAATATGATATGATATGTTTGTTTACAATGTAGGGACCATATGGAACAAATTCTTAAGCCTGATTACATTCCTACATTTACTGGTTTTGTGTTCACTCATTTTCCATTTCTAAATCTCAAATTCGTACTCTATTCCTCTGCGTTATCCCTTCTCTCTCTCTCTCTCTCTCTCTCTCTCTCTCTCTCTCTCTCTTTTATTTCTCTATCTCTCTTATCACCTTGCTTTCTATCTTCACAAACAAAAAAAGAAATGTGCCGTGCGCACCTACATGGATGGAATCGTCCCTGCCAGTGACCGCGTGCTGAACCGATCCCCTATGAACCCCTCATGGAGGCCACAAGGTTCGAACTATACATACGTAATGTAACACTATAGATCATGCCTCGCGACAGAGAGAGGGGGATCATATACTTACATTGCTGGTGTTCTTGCTTAAGATGCTGCATGTGCTGCTGCGTTTCTGCTACGTCAAGCTGATAATGCCACTGACAGTCCCAAATTAATTGAAATACCATATCTGGGAATAGGGTTAATATACCTGTATTTCAAGTGTAGCGTTCAAGACACTCATGTACTCACATAACCTTTATAAATATATATATACATACAGTCGCCTATATATTTATTTATTTATTTTTGATCCGAATAAATATGAATCATGATATCATAATATGTTTTAAATACAAATGACCGCCGTGCCTCCAATTAAAACTCTTTTTTCTTTTTCTTTACAAACATAAAGAGAGGCCGTTGTTTATCTCCAATTAGCATGTTACAGTAAGTGGCTTCAGTTATCCCGGTGGCTTGCTTTATTTGATTTGTGGGATTGGCGGACGGGAGGAGAGATCAGAGTCCGTGATAACAATGCCTTCTCTCCCGACTGTAATTACCGTGGGCTTGCGCTCTGCTATCTCGTTATTTGATGGACAGTGAACTTGGCGAGGTTGGCGCGCGAGAGTTCACCAGGATGTCAGGGTCCGTGTTGCAGGTCACCGGCAGGTCAGGGCGCGGGAACTGGGAAGGGAAAACCCTCCCTCTCACACGCTAACGAATGAGCATACACAAGCACGCGTGCACTTAAACACACACACACACACACACACACACACACACACACACACACACACACACACACACACACACACACACACACACACAGAGGGAGTTTGCTTTGCAGAGCCTCTGGAGCGCTAATCGCTGACGATGCGCTCTCTGACATAGACCTCATGCCCCCCTATCCCCCACCCCCTCCTCTCGCTCTCTTTCACACACACAAACACACGCACACGCACGCCCGCATGCACACGTACTGACACGCATATTAGCTCTAAACTCTGTGGAACGAACACACGCAGCAGCCGTCACAGGTGGCCATTTGGCTCGTGAAGCGCCGCGCGGTCCCACGCTGTTATTCAGTCAGGAAATGTGATGCAATGAGCTATAACGACCGTGAAATAATGGCTGCGTAATTGTCGTTTTGTGGTTTGATATTGGGGAAGAGTTTATTATAGGCATTACAATGTAACGCGTATTTTAATTCAAGCTGTGTGATTCATATCATCTGTTAGCGGGAATACCCGTGCGGCTGGATGAGTATGCACTTGAACTTCGTTTCACCCCCAGAGTTTCAGAAACGATAACAACCTCACTATTTCACACGCGCCTATGATTTTCATGAAATCGAAACAATGTGGTGTCAGGCAGACGGGTTCAAACTAAAATATGTTTCCAACATATGGTCATGCGGTAATGCCATATTTATGCTTGTTTTTCTTGCTGATAAGGGTCTACATTCATCTCGATTATACTGACCTATATGGGACCATAGACTAATTGGCTTTTCATGCGACAGCATGTCTATTTGATTATCTGTTAACGACAGGTAGTCTATTTGATTATCTGTTAACGACAGGTAGTCTATTTAGCCTTGAAGATTTAAGCCCATCATTCTTCCTGCCATTTGCACAGAGTCACACTATTGCAGAGGTGAACCGCGGGGCAATGACTTCAGCACCGGGGTGAGAGCCGGGTGGGAGAGGGGGTTGCGGAAAGGGAAACCCATATAATGCTTCGTTGTAAATAGCGGAGCCGCGATGTCTCTGCCGGGCTGCTGTTGAGCGCTGGTGTAGCTGTTTTCAAGGTGACAGCGTGTCGTAAACACGGTCTAAGTGACAGCGCGAGCACGGGTATTCTATAGGTTTCTTTAAACCGTGTCAATACCGTTGCTTCCCTTGCTTGTGACCCCCCCCCCCCCCTCTCTCTCTCTCTCATTCACCCTCTTCCTCTCTTTCACCTTCTCTTCCCCCTTGCCTCTGTCCCTTGCTCCCTCTCTGACCCAAGCGTGAACCCACCTCAAGCAAGATATAATTTTTATAACCGACGCTCCTTCAACACTGATACTTGGATCTTTGTAATCGTTGTGATTATCCCGAGGAAGAAAGAACGTGGAGCCAACGCTGCGTGTATGTGTGTGCGCATGTGCGTGTGCGCGTGTGTGTGAGGGAGAGCGAGAAAGACATAATAATAACACTCAGGTTAAAGTCTATTCCCAGATTACCGGGGGCCATCCAGAGTGCACTGCTACGTCACACCGTGCCTCCAAGGGAAAAACCGGGGGTAGGTAGCGGTTACAGCTGCCTACTCAATCCTGCTGTTAATGATCACTTCATCATTCATTCATTCATAGTCTCTCTCTCTCTCTCTCTCTCTCTCTCTCTCTCTCTCTCTCTCCCTCTCTCTTTCTCTCTCGCTCACATACGTGCGCGCGCGCGCACACACACAAACGCACGGGGATGTGGGAGTGAAAGAAAGGGGATTAAGAAATTCTTTAAGGAGCCCCTTTTACATTTTTTGCAAACAGCGCAAGTTGAAATCTGCTGAAAGCTAAAGCCCGCCCACGGCATTACAGCCGGGGCTTAAGCCAAAGTGATGAGTGTCAACAGCAGAATATTCCTCAACAATGGAGCTTTGGATGCGCCCTATTGTGTCCAGGGAATTAACACCTTTTCACAGTGAAATCCAGCTTGTGAGGTGGCTCCGGGAGGCAAGGAGTTGAGCCAAACAAATGGTGAGGGATCCGCGCGACTCCCGGGCCGTGGGCGGGGCGAGGTGACACCGCAATTAAAGATGAACTTTGTGTGAACTAATTTATCCGAGGTTGCAGGAGGTTGGGACCGTGAGGGGCCTATAAAACACCGCATAAACAGCTCCTGCTTTCAGTGGCAAACAAATCTCTGCAAGCACACACCTGGAACCGCTGACACAATACGAAACTGACTGTCTTTGCGATTCAGACTTTCCACTCGCACATAACAATGGCGTTGAATACTCTGCTCGCCACTTGTCTCTGCACCTTGGTCCTTCCTGTCTTGTTGTTTTTAGTAGCGGTGAAACTCTGGGAAGTTTATTTGCTCCGAGGCCGGGATCCCAGCTGCAGCTGCCCGCTGCCCCCAGGCTCAATGGGTCTACCTTTCATCGGTGAGACGCTGCAACTTCTGCTCCAGGTAAAGTCATTAGCAAAATAGGACACACAACACTTTCACTAAAGCAAAAAGGGGAAAAACGTTTTTAGTTTTATCCAGTTCATTTTCCTTCTGTGTATTCCGTTTGTACATCCTTTGTAATTCCACGTTTTTTTATTATTTACATTTTTTGTCGTAGAGGAGGAAGTTTCTTCGCATGAAAAGACAAAAATACGGCTACATCTACCGGACTCACCTCTTCGGTAACCCCACGGTGCGCGTGATGGGAGCGGAAAACGTCAAGCAGATTCTTCTTGGGGAGCACAAGCTCGTGTCGGCACAGTGGCCCGCCTCCGTTAGGACCATCTTGGGCTCCAAAACGTTGTCCAACGTTCACGGATCACAGCACAAGAGCAAAAAAAAGGTACGTTTATTTTCCCACTCTAATACCTGGCAACAGCCATGCGCATTACGCACGGGGATTTCAGCGCAGATCTAATCACTGCGTTGTAAATATTCATCATATTCATGTCATATTTATACAACATATATTTAGTTGGAAACTAAATGCAAACTAGGAATGAAAGTTACTGGTTATGGTTCAACATCGTGGTGTATTATAAACTGAGTCGTTACTCATGGATGTAACCAACGTTCCCAACTCTTAATAACCTTAAACATTGTGGCACGTGGCTTAGGCTTTGTTGTTCTATAACACATTTTACTTTCCATCATTATGGTCATGCAATAATTAATATAAACCTATACCTTATTATAGAAATATACTGTGTAGTTGCATTAAAAGAAATATATGTATGTGACTGTCTTGCTCAGGGCATCGTGTATGATGTGATGGTTGTCAAAATGATATATTCTCATACAGTATGTTAGATATGTTCATTTTCTAGGTATTTATAAGCCTTCATGTATGCATGCATAATCCATAGCGTTATATGATCTCCATAACTGTTGTTGTTGTGGTTGTCCAGGCGATCATGCGGGCGTTCTCCAGGGAGGCGTTGGATCAGTACATCCCAGTGATCCAGGAGGAGATCCGGGCCGCGGTCAGAGACTGGCTCCAGAGGGACCCGTGCGTCCTGGTCTACCCCGAGATGAAGCGCCTCATGTTCCGCATCGCCATGCGCATCCTCCTGGGCTTCCAGTCCCAGCAGATCCAGGAGGATGAGCAGCAGCTGGTGGAGGCCTTCGAGGAGATGATCAAGAACCTGTTTTCCCTGCCCATCGACGTGCCCTTCAGCGGCATGTACAGGGTGAGTGGACGGGACATTAACTATCATAAAGTCCAATATGTATTATTAACATCACAACATGTACAGGGTGAGTGGACAGGGCATCATTATGAAAGGGCTTTTAACTCTATAGCGTACATGTTTATTATATCATATATATATATTTATTATATTATATTATTATAGCGTACGTGTTTGTTATGGTTCATATTCCACATGTGTCCTTGCTCATCATTATCAAGGGGTTGTAACATTACACCCTGCCATAGTTAATATTATTATGATCCTTATTTATAACTCCTCTCCTCTCCTTTTCCTCTGCCAGGGTCTGAGGGCGAGGAACTTCATCCATTCTAAGATTGAGGAGAACATCCTGAAGAAGGTTCAGGGAGGAGGAGACCCAGAGAGCAAACCCAGAGACGCCCTGCAGCAGCTCATTGATAGCAGCCAGAGGAATGGGGAACCCTTTAGCATGCAGGTAACAACCCTCACCCTCACCCTCACCCTCACCCTCACCCTCACCCTCACCCTCACCCTAACCCTCACCCTCACCCTCACCCTCACCCTCACCCTAACCCGTACTTACTCTAGAAATGATACAAATGTCATTGTGATTATTTGATGATTTGATTATTCGATGTCAATTATCCTTCATCGCAATCCTTCCACACTAATGTGTAGAAAATATTCTTGAGCCACCATATTGACTGGGCTGCAGAACAAGCCTCTCTATGGGGTGTCATCATGCAGACGGTCTGCTCGGGTTTACAACCCTCTGAGACAAAGAGTCTGTTGTTGAGGCTAACAGCAGCTAATAAAGTTGTGTTTCTAAGGGTGTTGTTGCTTCCTGTCTGTCTCCTAGGCGATAAAGGAGTCGGCCACTGAGCTGCTGTTTGGAGGTCATGAGACCACAGCGAGTACCGCCACCTCATTGGTCATGTTCCTGGGCCTCAACCAGGAAGTGGTTCGCCAGCTCCGACAGGAACTCACAGACCAGGTCAGTTCACTCATCACCATCTTCATTCATTCACTCACTCATTCATACCTTCATTCAGTCACTATTTCAAAATAGGTTAAGGCACACATGTCCGATATCATATATTTTGATGCTCACTGAAAACAAATCTTGTTATTGTATCATGGGAAATATAAAATCAAATGTATTATAAATTATGTATTTTATAAATTGCCATGACATAATAACCCAGATTAGAATGTACAAAATATGCCATTTAAGGAAACTCACTCTCTCTGTGTGTGTGTGTGTGTGTGTGTGTGTGTGTGTGTGTGTGTGTGTGTGTGTGTGTGTGTGTCAGGAGGAGCAGGGGATGGACCTTCAGAACCTGGACCTGGATTCTCTGGAGAAGCTCCCTTACACGGGCTGTGTCATCAAGGAGACCCTGCGGATTAACCCTCCAGTGCCCGGGGGCTTCAGAGTGGCCCTCAAGACCTTCCAAATCAACGTATGTACTCCTGTCTGTCTGTCTGTCTGTCTGTCTGTCTGTCTGTCTGTCTGTTGGTCCCTCTGTGTGTTTGTCCTTGACAACGGCCTCTTCTCTAGCATCAGTTTGTGTGAGGGAGCTTACAACTCCTGTCTCTCTCTCTTTTGCCTCTGTATGTATGTGTGTGTGTGTGTGTGTGTGTGTGTGTGTGTGTGTGTCAGTGAGCTAACCAGCCCTCCATCTCTCTCCGTCTCCAGGGTTACCAGATCCCTAAGGGATGGAACGTGATCTACAGCATCTGTGACACGCACGGCGTGGCCGATGAAGCCTTTCCCAACAAGGAGGACTTCCAGCCGGAGCGCTTCATGGGCAAACCCCTGGAGGACTCATCCCGCTTCCAGTACATCCCGTTCGGGGCCGGCTCCCGGATGTGCGTGGGGAAGGAGTTCGCCAAGGTTCTGTTGAAGGTGTTCCTGGTGGAGCTCTCACGAAACACCAGCTGGACCCTCCTGAACGGGCTACCCACCATGAAGACGGGCCCAACCGTTTACCCCACAGACAACCTGCCCACCAGGTTCACCCCCTACCCCTCACACACCTAGAGACTGGGCGGGGTCACACACCTGCCCACCAGGTTCACCCCCTACCCCTCACACACCTAGAGACTGGGCGGGGTCACACACCTGCCCACCAGGTTCACCCCCTACCCCTCACACACCTAGAGACTGGGCGGGGTCACACACCTGCCCACCAGGTTCACCCCCTACCCCTCACACACCTAGAGACTGGGCGGGGTCACACACCTGCCCACCAGGTTCACCCCCTACCCCTCACAATCCTAGAGGCTGAGCAGGACACAGCCATCTTGACCGAGAGAGACTGAGGGTGGGGTTAGGGTGTAGGGGATGTTCCTTTTGATGTGTGTATTTATTGTCCTTCCTGTCATGTGACCTCATCAGCTCACTTCTGAGCGGTCGAGGAGAGACACGCTGTCACGTTTTGTTAGCCAATCATATTGCAGCCGAGTCTAAACAAAGGCCCGTGTGGCTGAGAGAAGATGTACATACAAATGTACGTAGAAGATGAGATATATGATATTTATATATTATGCATTTTATATTTTGATATGTTGATATGATAGATTTGTATATATGTCATTGTTTTAGTACCATGACAACCAAGCAGCACTGTAATATGCCATGAAACACTTTGAAACCGCTCAGCCATGCTTCGAAGGCCAATGTGTGTGTGTGTGTGTGTATAAAATGTAGATTTGTTTATATAGCCTTTTTTATTCTCACCTAAGGCCTGTGTGTGTGTGTGTGTGTGTGTGTGTGTGTGTGTGTGTGTGTGTGTGTATATAAAATGTAGATTTGTTTATATAGCCTTTTTTATTCTCTCCTAAGGCCAATGTGTGTGTGTGTGTGTGTATATAAAATGAAGATTTGTTTATATAGCCTTTTTTATTCTTATTTGCTTCTTATTTAAATGATACATGATGTGTTATGTTTGGGCTTTATTTAATAAAAGATCATTTTAAGATGAAGATATTGTTTCATGCTGTTGATCATAATCCCTTTAGGTCTCTGTACACAGATGCAATAGACCTGGTTTAAAAAAGTTTCACAACACAAAGCTATACAAGACAGAAAAGTGACAGTTCAGTTCTATTAAAAACACAGACAGTCTTCTGATGAAACCATGAGGTCAGAGGTCATTGTAGTTAGAAAGCTGCAAATCCCCACGGCAACGCGACATGGGTTATGATGCATGGTACGAATTCAGAGGGTGACTAAGAGCTGAATCCAATTTAAAGTGGAGTTGGATCAGAGGTTTCTCACTGTTGAAGGGGAGGGGAATGTTGAATAGGAGCTAATTCAGTGTTGAATCGGAGTTGATTGACAGTTGAAAGAAGAGTTGATTCAGAGTTGAATCTGAGTTGATTCAGAGTTGAATCTGAGTTGATTCAGAGTTGAATATGAGTTGATTGACAGCAAAAGAGGAGTTGATTCTGATTTGGATCTGAGGCGGCGGTCCCGGGGGGGTTCAAAGGTCACGGTGAGAGTTTAGTGTTAATGACCGGGTCAGCCGTCGTGATGGAGCTGAGAGGAGCATGAACTCTGGGCTTATTTTGATAGGCCAGGTAAACCTGTTTACTGAGGAGACCTCCACTGTTTACTTTGTACACAGCAAGACCCTGGGTGGTCTGAGACTGGGCCGTAACACACACACACACACACACACACACACACACACACACACACACACACACATTCCAATAGCCTTACAGAATCAATAAGTCGGAAAGAAAATAGTTCAAATCTGGAATCCATAAAAGGAGAAAGCAACTGAAGGGGTTGGTGAACCAATCACCGACAGGCAGATGAGCTGTGTGTGCGTGTGTGTGTGTGTGTGTGTGTGTGTGTGTGTGTGTGTGTGTGTGTGTGTGTGTGTGTGTGTGTGTGGTGAAACTGAGTTCAGGAGGTAGAGGTCCTTTTAAAGGCCCAGGCAGTGGAACAGGCCAACAATAACATGGGAGACAGGGTGACTGACAGATAACCTCTCCTCCACCGCTCCCAGGCCTAGGAAACCACAGTGCTGAGGGATTACTGAGAAAGAGAAAGAGAGAATAAAAACACAGAGAAAGAAAAAAGAAAAAATAGCAGAGTGGGTATGATAGAAAATGTGAGAGAAACAGAGGAAGAGAGAACAAGAGAGAGAGAGAGAGAGAGAGAGATCATATATATGATATTATACAAACATATAATACAATATAAGTATGATGTTTTGGTTATTTAGTTAGATTGTTAGGTAATATTTACTGTGTATTTCCTGCCAGTTAAGCTTTAAACAGGTTGAGTTAAACATACTCTAATGTGTGATTACACTGTGAAGTTAAACATACTCTAATATGTGACTACACTGTGAAGATAAACATACTCTAATATGTGACTCCACTGTGAAGTTAAACATACTCTAATATGTGACTAGACTGTGAAGTTAAACATACTCTAATGTGTCACTACACTGTGAAGTTAAACATACTCTAATGTGTCACTACACTGTGAAGTTAAACATACTCTAATATGTGACTACACTGTGAAGTTAAACATACTCTAATGTGTCACTACACTGTGGAGTTAAACATACTCTAATATGTGACTCCACTGTGAAGTTAAACATACTCTAATGTGTGACTACACTGTGAAGTTAAACATACTCTAATGTGTGACTACACTGTGAAGTTAAACATACTCTAATGTGTCACTACACTGTGAAGTTAAACATACTCTAATATGTGACTACACTGTGAAGTTAAACATACTCTAATATGTGACTACACTGTGAAGTTAAACAAACTCTAATATGTGACTACACTGTGAAGTTAAACATACTCTAATATGTGACTACACTGTGAAGTTAAACATACTCTAATATGTGACTACACTGTGAAGTTAAACATACTCTAATATGTGACTACACTGTGAAGTTAAACATACTCTAATATGTGACTACACTGTGAAGTTAAACATACTCTAATGTGTGACTACACTGTGAAGTTAAACATACTCTAATGTGTGACTACACTGTGAAGTTAAACATACTCTAATGTGTGACTACACTGTGAAGTTAAACATACTCTAATATGTGACTACACTGTGAAGTTAAACATACTCTAATATGTGACTACACTGTGAAGTTAAACATACTCTAATATGTGACTACACTGTGAAGTTAAACATACTCTAATATGTGACTACACTGTGAAGTTAAACATACTCTAATGTGTGACTACACTGTGAAGTTAAACATACTCTAATGTGTCACTACACTGTGAAGTTAAACATACTCTAATGTGTGACTACACTGTGAAGTTAAACATACTCTAATATGTGACTACACTGTGAAGTAAAACATACTCTAATATGTGACTACACTGTGAAGTTAAACATACTCTAATATGTGACTACACTGTGAAGTTAAACATACTCTAATATGTGACTACACTGTGAAGTTAAACATACTCTAATATGTGACTACACTGTGAAGTTAAACATACTCTAATATGTGACTACACTGTGAAGTTAAACATACTCTAATATGTGACTACACTGTGAAGTTAAACATACTCTAATATGTGACTACATTGTGGAGTTAAACATACTCTAATATGTGACTACACTGTGAAGTTAAACATACTCTAATATGTGACTA
>CM030187.1:16736941-16761941 GCA_017639675.1 Aplochiton taeniatus
TTTAGAACCTGGTCATCATCAGTCACGCCACACACACACACACACACACACACACACACACACACACACACACACACACACACACACACATACACACACACACCAGAAACAGTGATGTGTGTTGTTATGATTTGTAGTGTGTGTGTGTGTGTGTGTGTGTGTGTGTAATTCAGGGACAGACTTTAAAAGCAGTGGTCCTCTTTACTGGTGGAAAGGGTAGATTTACTTTGCTGACACTGTTACACATATTGCATACATACATAATAAAATACAATCATTATAGTTGTTTAATGATTATATATTAATGTTTCCCCCACAGATTAATGTAACAGGCCTAGTAAGTCTGGTGACCACACCCCACTCAAATACATAGCAATAACATTGATGTTTCATGTTAAGGTCGGTAATCAAGACAATAGTTTCACTGCCTTTACCTATTAAATTATTTTAAATAATGTAACCCCACTCCAACTTCGACATCTGCGCCGGCTATAGATCAGACTTTTAGATTAAAAGCCCCTACAGTACATTAGCAACAACATAAACATTGAAGCTGTTGACAGAAGAATCAAGTGATTACACAGCAGACTGAAATGAATTACCGATCGGACAAATCGAAAGTGAACAGTTATATTAGTGAGAGTTTGAAACTGTGATTCTAAAGTAAGATAGCCCCCTCTGCTGGAAAAATACAGGCACGACAGGGAAAATCTATTTAACCCTAGCCGGTGCACCTTTACCATTGTGCCGGTTTTAATGCAGGGCATTCGAAACTTAGCCTAAATATTACGTGACCACCTTCTATAACGACTTTGAAATTCCGCCTTATTTAACGGCTTAATTTAGTAAGTATATTGGAACAGCAAATATTGCCACTTTATTGTGGGGACTTGTAATATAGGTATAAAATATAAAGGATTATCATGAAAATACAGAATGCTAAGCACAATACGCTTGTCCTGGGACAAGGTGACGGAGTGGATAGAAACACCTAGAAATACCCATCTGGTCCTCGTGCTGAACCTGTGTGGTGTTGCTTCACAACTGGTGGCTAAACCCTGTTTGATGGACAGCCACATTGTTTGGAACCAGAGCGCCTGTGAAACACCGCCATCTGCTGGTAAGAATACAGAACTGCAGAGAGGAACAGAATAATCTCCGAGAGGAAAAAAGGTTGTTTTCAGGAGAAACAGATGAAACCTGAAAGAAGGAGCCATCTTCATCGTACAGATTTCACTTTGAACTCTAAGATTCAAACGCTCACCTTACAAACGCTGAGTCCTAATCCTAGCTCCTTCTCTCATCCACATCCTCCTCTTTTCTCCTCCATCATCCCCTACCTCATTCTCATTCTCCTTCCTTCTCCTCCATCCCCTAACTCCTCCTCCTCCTCTTTATTCTCCTCCATCCCCTACCTCCTCCTCTTCCTTCTCCTCCATTCCCTACCTCCTTCTCCTCCATCCCCTACCTCCTTCTCCTCTTCCTTCTCCTCCATCCCCTACCTCCTTCTCCTCTTCCTTCTCCTCCATCCCCTACCTCCTTCTCCTCCATACCCTACCTCCTTCTCTTCCTTCTCCTCCATCCCCTACCTCCTTCTCCTCTACCTTCAGATCATATTAATACACAGAACACACAACCAAGGAGAAACTTTGATAAATCCATTTTAATGGAAAATGTAAAACCTTTTTGAACTTCAATGTACAAAGCATGAAACACTTGCACTTTAAAATTTGAAATTGAAGCAAGCCGTGTTTTAAAAAAATACATCACCGATTGTATCTATGTATATATTTACACGCATAGTAACTTTTCATTCTTTGTTCTCATATTACTTCAAAAGTTCACCATAGTAAATCTTAACAAAACAAATAAACAAGACAATTAATAATTTTTCTTAAATAAATTACATCTTTTTTTGTAAATGTATCCTTTTACAGTGAATATCTCTTGATAAAATGCTAAAATGTGTTTAATCCATTTATCTTTTTTTCTTTACATAATGCATCTTTACACACTTTTTATTTAATTAGTATTTATTTTTTTATTTATTTTTTATTTTTTTACAGAGTTTGGCAGTTCACTTTCAAAAACGTATGGCATGAGGACAGCAGCCCAGCAACGATTCCCAACGTTACAGGCATGAGCTGGTGTTGGGCTAAGTGTGTGTGTGTGTGTGTGTGTGTGTGTGTGTGTGTTGTCCTCTCACAGTAAAACAGTATCAGGTCTGTACAGGTCACATTAACACGACGGTGGTGGAATCACCATGGAGACAAACATGTTTATCAAAACCAAAACAACGTACGTTACACACTGGTGAGGAGACAGACAGACAGACGGAGACAGAGAGACAGAGAGACAGACAGACAGACAAATAGGGGAGGGGGGGGGGGGTCCCAGTAGCTGGACACATGTCCGGTCAGTAACCACGGCAGCACTGTCTGCTCATGTTGCTATGGTTTCTGATGAGTCTGCTTGGCACTGGAGGTTGCGGTGACGATGACAGGGACGACGATCTCGAGTCACATGACACTGAGGTCACTCCCGATCACATGACGAAGTCTGTCCAATTGTGTGACGGGATGCACCGAGTCACGTGACCATGGCTCAGGTCACATGAGAGGGTCCCAAAGTCACATGATCCAACCGTTGGTCACATGATAGAGTGTCAGACCCCTTCTATCCAATGGGGTGATGAGGTTCTGACTAGAGAGGCGGGATCAAATGGCAGAGAGCTGGCGTCTTGGTAACCCGGGGCGACGGGCAAACAGGAAGTGTCATGAGTTCTCCTCCTCTTCCTCATCTTCCTCTGCACCGCTCCTCTTTAGAGCAGCCACCGCGTCTTTCACACTGTGGTAGAAGATGTTCTTCACCTGGGACGCACAGACACACACACACACACACAGACACAGACACAGACACAGACACAGACACAGACACAGACAGACAGACAGACAGACAGACAGACAGACAGACAGACAGACAGACAGACAGACAGACAGACAGACAGACAGACAGACAGACAGACAGACAGACAGACAGACAGACACACACACACACACACACACACACACACACAGTTTAGTCCATTAACCTTTGACCCCTACCCCTTCACACTGTGGTAGAAGATGTTCTTCACCTGGGACACACACACACACAAGTTAGTCCATTAACCTTTGACCCTTAACCCTTAACCCTTCACACTGTGGTAGAAGATGTTCTTCACCTGGAACACACACAAAGGATAGTCCAGCTGTATTCCTCTATACACCTCTAGTGTGTGTGTGTGTGTCTCACCTGTAGCTTGTCCTCATAGTTGACCTCCTCCTTTGAGCAGCACAGCTCCTGGGTCAGGTGGAAGGAGTTGACCACATGTTCAGGAGAAACAAAGTCATTGATGACCTGAACACAGCTGTGGAGGTTCTGGACCTGAAGAGAGGACAGAGGCACAGGGAGAGAGGTGAAGAGAGAGAGAAAGAGAGAGGTGTGTGTGTGTGTGTGTTTGTGTGTTTGTGTGTATAATGTCTGTGTGTGTGTGTGTGTGTGTGTGTATATACCTGGTGCAGGGTGTGTATAGTGTGTATATATAGTGTGTGTGTGTGTGTGTGTATGTGTACCTGGTGCAGGGTGTGTATAGTGTGTATATATAGTGTGTGTGTGTGTATAATGTGTGTGTGTGTACCTGGTGCAGGGTGTGTATAGTGTGTATATATAGTGTGTGTGTGTGTATCTGGTGCAGGGTGTGTATAGTGTGTGTATATAGTGTGTGTGTGTGTGTGTACCTGGTGCAGGGTGTGTATAGTGTGTATATATAGTGTGTGTGTGTGTATAATGTGTGTGTGTGTGTGTACCTGGTGCAGGGTGTGTATAGTGTGTATATATAGTGTGTGTGTGTGTATAATGTGTGTGTGTGTGTACCTGGTGCAGGGTGTGTATATCGTGTATGTGTGTGTGTGTGTATAATGTGTGTGTGTGTACCTGGTGCAGGGTGTGTATAGTGTGTATATATAGTGTGTGTGTGTGTATAATGTGTGTGTGTGTGTGTACCTGGTGCAGGGTGTGTATAGTGTGTATATATAGTGTGTGTGTGTGTATAATGTGTGTGTGTGTGTACCTGGTGCAGGGTGTGTATATCGTGTATGTGTGTGTGTGTGTGTATAATGTGTGTGTGTGTACCTGGTGCAGGGCCCCTGCAGGGATCAAGACAGAGTCCCCCAGGAACTGAACCAGAGTCCAGCCAATCACACCGTGTTCCTCCTGAAGGCGCTGACGCTGCCTCCTGCTTAGGTACAGCCCCTGCTCTCTGATTGGGTCCTGCTCCGCTGGGAGGTCCAATCCCTGCTCCTTAGACAGCTAAGGGGGAGGGGCAGAGAAGCAAGAAGACGCTGCTGATTAGATATCGTCATCATAGTAACCACCTGTCACTTTTCTGGTGTAGAAGGAACATCAAAACTCCTCCTTATTTCACTGAATAATACAGACTCCCTGTGTTCGCCCAGAGAGAGAGAGAGAGAGAGAGAGAGAGAGAGATAAACAGAGAGATGGAGAGAGAGAGAGAGAGAGAGAGAGAGAGAGAGAGAGAGAGAGAGAGAGAGAGATAATATTAGCAGTAGAACTACTTCCTGTGGTACTCAGTACCCTCTACTTCATGGAGCTACCATAAACACTGTCCTAACCCTAACCCTGACCATAAACACTGTCCTCGGTTTAAAGCTTTTAAAATGTCTTGTCCCCACAGACGAGGTCACTGACGAGGTCATACCACTGAGACTAGGATTGGTCACAGACGGTGACATCATCGTGTCTGATTGGCTGAGGGCCAGACGAGAGCAGGAAGTAGAGGTGGCATGAAGGACATGACACACACACACACACACACACACACACACACACACACACACACACACACACACACACACACACACACACACACAGAGCCATGAAAGGTTGAACGAAGGTCATTGATGATAGGGCTGTTAAACTGTTGACTGGCTTTACTGTCTCACACACACACACACACACACACACACACACACACACACACACACACACACACACACACACACACACAGAGAGACAGAGCCATGAAAGGTTGAACGAAGGTCATTGATGATAGGGCTGTTAAACTGTTGACTGGCACACACACACACACACACAGACGCAGACACACAGACACACAGACACACAGACACACAGACACACAGACACACAGACACACAGACACACAGACACACAGACACACTGAAAGGGCAAAGGAATGGGTAATGTTGAGTAGTCCATGGCTGGTCTACACTGAGGTAGACAGCTAAGGGTCAGGGTTCGGAAGTCTCTGACGCGAGTCTGGTCTTTACTGAGGTAGATGTGGTAGGGGTCAGGGGTCAGGGTTAGGGTTACCTTGTGAAGGAAGTCTCTGACGCGAGTCTGGTCTTTACTGAGGTAGATGTGCCAGAGAGCTCCAGGCGTCTCACTGGAGTCCTTCAGCCTCCTCTTCACACTGTCATCCAGATCCTCCTCCTCCAAACGCTTCAACACGCCTAGAGCACACACACACACACACACACACACACACACACACACACACACACACACACACACACACACACACACACACACACACACACACACACACACACACACAGAGTCAGGGTTAGAACATATCCGCACATGAGTTTCATAATTTCCTGCGGTCTGGACTGTGGTTCTCACCGGTCTTGGACAGCACCCCGTTGCCCTTGGCGATGCCCACGTAAACGAGCACAGAGACGATGTCAGACACCTCCACATGAAGACTGGCCGTTCCAAAGTCCTGCTCCTGGGACGGGGCTACGCCTGCAGGGAGAGGGGGATGGGGAGGGGGGAGAGAGAGAGAGGTGGAGAGATACAGAGAGAGATGGAGAGACGTAGATGGACAGAGAGAGATAGTGAGAAAGAAAGAGAGAGAGAAGGAGAAAGAATGAGAGAGAGAGGGAGAAAGACGGAGAGAGAGAGAGAGAGAGAGAGAGAGAGAGAGAGAGAGAGAGAGAGATACAGATTCAGAAAAAGAGAGAGAGAGAGAGAGAGGCAGAGGAAGGGAGATTGAACAGAAATGGAATGCATTATTATAATATATCAGACCACATGTTAGCAGAGAGGATTTGAAACTGTGAGTGTCTGATTGTTACAGTGTGTGTGTGTGTGTGTGTGTGTGTGTGTGTGTGTGTGTGTGTGTGTTTAGAGTGTGTGTGTGTGTGTGTGTGTGTGTGTGTGTGTGTGTGTGTGTGTGTGTGTGTGTGTGTACCGTAGGCACAGCAGAGGCGTGGTCAGTGTGAGTATGTGTTAGGGTGTGTGTGTGTGTGTGTTAGGGTGTGTGTGTGTGTGTGTGTGTTTAGAGTGTGTGTGTGTGTGTGTGTGTGTACCGTAGGCACAGCAGAGGCGTGGTCCGAGATCCGGCCGGACAAAGAAGGAGGGGAGGTGGGAGGCGAGGTTGAGATGACCCTCTGGGTCTGAATACTCAGGGAGGGGCAGGTTCCTCATCAGGTCATCATACCTACAGAGGGGGGAGCAGGGCTCAAAACCAAACGCACCCTAACCAAACTCCCCCTCCGGGTCACAGCCCTGTGGGGGGAGCAGGGGTGTGTGTGTGTGTGTGTGTACCTGGAGGGCATCAGGGCCATAAACTCCTCCCCTGAGGGCCAGTCTTTGAGGCGGTACACCATGGGTTCCCCGTCCTTTGACTTGGGCCGTTCTGCAGAACAACACCACACAGTCAGGCTTCAGAACAGAACCCTAACCCTAACCCTAACCCTAACCCTAACCCTAACCCCCAGAACAACACCACACAGTCAGGCTTCAGAACAGAACCCTAACCCTAACCCTAACCCTAACCCTAACCCTAACCCCCAGAACAACACCACACAGTCAGGCTTCAGAACAGAACCCTAACCCTAACCCTAACCCTAACCCTAACCCCCAGAACAACACCACACAGTCAGGCTTCAGAACAGAACCCTAACCCTAACCCTAACCCTAACCCCCAGAACAACACCACACAGTCAGGCTTCAGAACAGAACCCTAACCCTAACCCTAACCCTAACCCTAACCCCCAGAACAACACCACACAGTCAGGCTTCAGAACAGAACCTCTCAATCACACCCTAACCCTAACCCTAACCCGTTCTGCAGAACAACACCACACAGTCAGGCTTCAGAACAGAACCTCTCAATCACACCCTAACCCTAACCCTAACCCTAACCCTAACCCTAACCCCCAGAACAACACCACACAGTCAGGCTTCAGAACAGAACCTCTCTAGATCACCTCATGCCTATTCAATATTCTATTACGGTATTTACCCTGTTTAGACTAGAAATAAACACTATTGTTTGCAATAACTTGAATTATGAATGAATTGATCATCTATAATATTGATAAAGCAGGTACTGACTGGTTCTGAATGAATTGGTCGTCTATAATATTGATACTGATGATTAATACTGACTGGTTCTGAATGAATTGATCATCTCTAATATTGATAGTGCTGATTAATACTGACTGGTTCTGAATGAATTGATCATCTCTAATATTGATAGTGCTGATTAATACTGACTGGTTATGTCTTCAAAGCCATCCCAGAACTCCTTGATGCCAGAGTTGGACACCAGCTGGTCCTTGCAGTTCAGGAGGTCTCCCTGATGGTCAGCAAACTCCAGGTTAAAGGACTCTGCCTTCCACAGGGCAGCATTCAGCCTCTTATGGATGCCTGAGACCAACACGGGCTGAGAGGAGGAGGAGGAGGAGGGGAGGAAGAGGCTGTCACGGTAACCAGCGAAATGATTACGGCAATAGACGACTAAGTGGCACAGTATGAGGAAGAGGAGGGCGTAGTCATGGCAACAGTAACAGTAAGAGGAAGAGGAGGGGGTAGTCATGGCAACAGCGACAGCTGTGGGTACCTGGCCCTGTCTCCAGCACTCCCGGAAGAGCCTCCAGTTGCCGTGGTTACGGTGGTCCCTTAACCACAGCAGGCGGTGGTCGTTCAGCCAGCAGTGAGGGATGTCCGGGTGCTGGTTGGTCGATTCCTCCGGCGTCACCATGGCGATCGGCGGGGGAGGCTTCTTCCTCTCGGGCTTGACGTCGTGGGCGACGGGCGGGTTGCCGGGGGCGACGGGCTCGTGTTTGATGGACAGCTTGGCTGTGGCGCGGCCAGCGGGGATTTTGTTCTCCACAACAGAGGCGATGATGTCATCAAGGATGTTAGGCATGCTCCGCCCACCTTTCCCCGTCTGACAGAGGAGAACAAGTGTGTGTGTGTGTAAATATGAAAGCTGTGTGTGTGTGTAAATATGAAAGCTGTGTGTGTGTGTAAATATGAAAGCTGTGTGTGTGTGTAAATATGAAAGCTGTGTGTGTGTGTAAATATGAAAGCTGTGTGTGTGTGTAAATATGAAAGCTGTGTGTGTGTGTAAATATGAAAGCTGTGTGTGTGTGTAAATATAAAAGCTGTGTGTGTGTTTTATATGGTGTGTTTGAGTAATATGAAATGGTATTTGTGTGTGTCCGTGTGTGTCTGTGTGTGTGTGTGTCTGTGTGTGTCTGTGTGTGTGTGTGTCTGTGTCTGTGTGTGTGTGTGTGTGTGTGTCCATGTGTGTGTGTGTGTCCATGTGTGTGTGTGCTGACCTGTGAGGTGGGGGAGTAGACGGGGGCGAAGGCGATGCCAGCGTCTGTTGACCCCAGCCGGAGCTTCCCTGCTGTGGTGGTGAGGAGGTCACGCAGGGTGGAGCCCTGCTCTGTGCTGTTAGACACCAACGAAGAAGCCTTGCAGTGCTGGAGGACCTCCAGAGGGTCTGGCTCCTTCTCCTCCTTCACCACCTTCACACCCAGCAGCCCAGAATCCTTGTTTTCTACACACACACACACACACACACACACACACACACACACACACACACACACACACACACACAGTGTTTACAACCATCGTCAGTCTCCCACATTTAATGTTCCAGATATCAGGATCCAAAAACAAGACAAAGACTGTCACTGTCCCTAACTTAAAATAAAATAAAAAACCTTATCTTGCCTAGCAATAAGCATCTTTTAAAGTCTGTCAATGTTTTAGAACTGCAGGTGTGAGTTTCCTCCCTCCTTTCCTCCCTCCCTCCTTTCCTCCCTCCTTCCCTCCCTCCCTCCTTCCCTCACTCCCTCCCTCCTTTCCTCCCTCACTCCTTCCCTCACTCCTTCCCTCCCTCCCTCCCTCCTTCCCTCCTTCCCTCCCTCCCTCCCCCCCTCCCTCCTCCCTCCCCCCCTCCATCCCCCTCCTTCTTGACCTTTCTTCCCCCCCTCCCTCCCTCCTCCCTGACCGTTCTTCTCCTCCTCCTCCTCCTCCCTCCCCCCCCTCCCTCCCTCCTCCCTGACCTTTCTTCTCCTCCTGTGATTTCTGCTCTGCGAGGTCGACCAGGAAGAGCAGTGGGGACTGGGCCTCTGGGGGCGTGGCCTCAGGGGGGTGGGAGGCGGGGCTAGCCGTTCCATTGGTGTCATGTGTCTGAGGAGCTCCGCCCCCCTCCGTCTTCACCAGGGACAGCTTGTTGCTATGGTTCAGCACGTTCTGGAGGACCTGAAAGAGAGCGCCACGCTCGGTTAACAGAACTACAAAGCTGAAGATGAATAATTATACGTCCGAGCAAAGAGTCTGTGTCTATGTAGTGTGTGTGTGTGTGCGTGCGTGCGTGCGTGCGTGCGTGCGTGCGTGCGTGCGTGTCCCTGGGACACCCCGTTGGTGTTGGGTAGTTTTCTGGACAAAGGCTGTGTGTGTGTGAGTGTGACTGTGAGTGTGTGTGTACAGTGTGTGTGTGTTTGTGTGTGTGTACCTGGGACACCCCGTTGGTGTTGGGTAGTTTGCTGGGCAGAGGCTGTTTGCTGCTGCAGGGACAGGCTGCTTTGATGTTGTACTTCTCCCTCAGGGAGTGGATGGAACTCACCAACTCTGTCAGGACTGGCACCACGGCAACAACAACAACAACAACAACGTCAAGACCCACAACAACACAGTCAAGAGAGTGTGTTAGAGGTAGAGAGAGGAGGAGAGGGGGTTGTAGGTGTCACTCACCTGTTCCAGGTATGATCTGTGTGGGCATCAGATGTTTGTGATCATGAGGTTGACCTTTGACACACTTCAGCCAGGCATACAGGTCCTTCTCTGGAGGGGGAGGAAAAGATACATGCTGGTGAATACACAGACAGACAGGCAGACAGACAGACAGACAGACAGACAGACAGACAGACAGACAGACAGACAGACAGACAGACAGCGTGTTGAGTGTGTGCCTACCCTTGGAGGTCTTGCGCTCCTTGGCCTTGTAGCAGTCCAGACAGACCACAAAGCCACACTTATGGCAGACCCAGTGGATGTTGAAGAGAGTGGCCTCGCATGCATCACACATCTCCCTCACGCCACGCACCGCCCGCTTCCACGCCACCTTAGCTGCAGACACACACACACAGGGTTAGGTCAGGATCCATGCACACACACACACACTCTGAGACCCCAGCCCTAGACAGATACGACTCCAGGTTATTTTAACTGCCCCCCCCCCCTTGTCGTGCCCCCAGCACCGTACCATCTTTCTTGATCCAGGTGGCAGCGGTATTCTCGGTCAGAACCATCTGGCAGAACTTGTCTCCTATGAAGCTGAGGATGTACTTGGCGGTGGCGGGGTCCAGACGGCCCTCCTCCAGGGCCCCTGGGGCCCACAGGCTAAGAGCCTCCTCATCACACTGGTCAGGGGTGGAGAACCCGTCCATACGGATCACCCCGTTCTTACTGTACGACAGCCTGCACACACACACACACACACACACACACACACACACACACACACACACACACACACACACACACACACACACACACACACACACACACAGGGATAAATACACACGCACACACACACAGGGTTAAATACACACACAAATACAGGGTTAAACACACACACACACACACACACACACACACACACACACACACACGTGTAAGCAGACAGAAAGACAGACAGGTAAGCAGACAGACAGACAGGCAGGCAGACATATAGATAAGCAAACACACAGGTAGGCAGACAGACAGACAGGTACTGACCGTCTGAAGTAGTAGAAGCGACAGAAGACAGGTGAGTGGGCTGGCTCCTCCCCTTTCTTGCTGCGGACAACGCGACACTCCCGACATTTCTGGAGGCTGGGTCCGATCTCAGAGCAGGAGTCGTCCTGGAGGAAGGACTCCCCTGTCTGCTTCAGCTTCTTCACCTTCCTCCAGTCCTTCAGCACTGAGCGGGGGATACCATCTGAGGAAAACAGGGGGGGTTAGGAGCTCTGTTTGATGCTTTGGTTAAGTCTCACTACAACACGCTGTGCAGGAGTACTTTTGCTAAGTCAGATTTCAAATCCCATGTCGGTCCAAAACAGCAAAGGATTGTAACTTTGAGTCAAAACAAGTTCAATAGGAATCACTGCATAATGTTACATACAGCTTCAATAGGAATCACTGCATAATGTTACATACAGCTTCCATAGGAATCACTGCATAATGTTACATACAGCTTCAATAGGAATCACTGCATAATGTTACATACAGCTTCCATAGGAATCACTGCATAATGTTACATACAGCTTACATAGGAATCACTGCATAATGTTACATACAGCTTCAATAGGAATCACTGCATAATGTTACATACAGCTTCCATAGGAATCACTGCATAATGTTACATACAGCTTCAATAGGAATCACTGCATAATGTTACATACAGCTTCCATAGGAATCACTGCATAATGTTACATACAGCTTCAATAGGAATCACTGCATAATGTTACATACAGCTTCAGTAGGAATCACTGCATAATGTTACATACAGCTTCCATAGGAATCACTGCATAATGTTACATACAGCTTCAATAGGAATCACTGCATAATGTTACATACAGCTTCAGTAGGAATCACTGCATAATGTTACATACAGCTTCCATAGGAATCACTGCATAATGTTACATACAGCTTCAATAGGAATCACTGCATAATGTTACATAGAGCTGGATTCCTATCTGCTGCTCTTAGTCCAGTAACAAACACACAAACATCCGCAGACCCCCCCCCCCCCCCCCCCCCCTCCACACACACACACACACACACACACACACACACACACACACACACACACACACACGTGCGCACAGGCCCCCACAGCTGCAGACCAGATGTGAGAGATTGAAACTTGATCTGTCAGCCAACCAGCAGTCCTCACACTGCAGGGGCTCTGTCCAGAACACACTGCTCTGTGTATAATGGGATGGTTTGTTTGGTTTGTTTATTTACACATATAGTGAGATCCCAAAAGATAAAATATAATAGTTTGTAAGGAAATGTGAAGGAGAGTTGCCATCAGCGACAGTCAATCAATAACCTAGAGTGAGTATAATGTATAATTCCTGTGTTTCAGCATTACGCATTGCAGGGGGAAGACAGAAGAATAAAAGAAAACACAATAATACAAATAAAATGAAAAAGTACAGAAACCAAAACAAGCCAGATTTTATAGTTAGCATTGTCATAGCATTGGCACCTTATTAGGATGTGCACCAGCAGAAACATGTGAGACACTTGATATACTACTGTGATGGGTTAGGGTTAGGGTTAATAATGAATGGTTATCTTAATAATTACTGAAAATTCTCAGTTGGAGCTTGAATAATGTATATTAACATATTACTTATGAGTGTGACTGACTGATGCTAGCCAATCAGAGCTTGCTCATCTATATTCTATATGTAATCATTAAGGGTTTAGTTAATAATTAATTCAGATGAATAATTAAGGGTTATGTTATCCCGTATGTATAATTTAATAGTGTGAGTGTGATAATGTTTATATATCCATAAGATATCAGTCGGAGCTTGAATATCTGTTAATAATGTTATTATTAACATATTACTTTAAATATATATTCATCTTGTGAGTGCTGCTACTTACTGCTGCTGGCTAGGCGTAGCTTGCTCATCTATATTCTATATGTAATATTATATACAGCATATATCTATTTATATATATGTATTCCTCTTGTGAGTGCTGGTACTTACTGCTGCTGGCTAGGCGTAGCTTGCTCATCTATATTCTATATGTAATATTATATACAGCATATATCTATTTATATATATGTATTCCTCTTGTGAGTGCTGGTACTTACTGCTGCTGGCTAGGCGTAGCTTGGTCTTTTCGCGTGCGGACCTAAAGATGGCGTTGGCTTTGGTGGCGTGGTCATTGTCCTCCTCTCCTCTCCTCCTCTGCAGGTCGTTCTGTTTCTTCTTGTAGGTGGGTTTGGGCTTCCTCTTGGTCCTCTGGCCCACCTGGCCCTCGCTGCCGTCAGACTCCTCCCCACCGCTCTCTGAGCCTGACTCGTACGTGCGCTTACCCCCCCTCCTGGACGCCACCGTGGCCGCGGGCGGGGTCTTCCTCTCCTCTGCTCCTCCTCCTCCTCCTCCTCCTCCTCCTCCTCCTGCTGCTGCTGTCTTCTCCTCAGGTCTCTCCGTTGCTGTCGTCTTGGTGATGCTGTCTGTCTTTTCGTCCACCTGGTTGGCGGTGGAGGCCACCAGGCTGACAGAACAGGGCTTGATCATCTCCGACACGGCGCTGGTTACCGAGGTCGTTGCCATGGTGCAGGTGGGCGGAGCCCCAGACAGCGATGCCGAGGAAGAGGAGGAGGAAGAGGAGGAGGACGAGGGGCTGCTTCTCTCCGTCTTGACGACGACAGCGTTGGGTGTGTGTGTGTGTCGGTCCTCCTCAGAGTGTCTGGTCAGCCAGGCTTTCTTCAGCTTGTGGTAGTTGCTAGGCTGCTGCTGGGAGGCGTTGCCGGCGGCGACGGCGGGCTGGCCGTTGGGGAGGGGGCTGGACTTCCCGCTGCTCCCACTGTCCGTCACGGAGGGAGGGGTCACGCTGGCGGCCGGGGGCGGGGGAGAGGGGAAGGTGTGACCTTTAGGGTCCTCGGGGGTCAGGGGCGGGGCCGGGGTTGGCGTGGCGATGCCCCCGCCGCGGGCAGCCAGGGCTGCTTTGTGTTTCTTCAGGTGGACAAAGGAGGAGGAGGGGGAGGAGGGGGAGGTGCTGGGGGGAGGCAGGGCCCCACCCCTCACCCCCTCCCCCATCCCCCTCTGAATCCCCTCACTCAGCCCCCTGCCCATCAGGGAGGAGCCGCCTGAATAGCCCAGGTCAAAGTTCATAGCTGACCGGGAGGCGGGGCTAAGGTTAGTAGTGCTACTGTTGTTGATACATCCCATAATGTCCGGGGGCAGGCTGCGTAGGAGGCCCTTCTTATACTGCACACACATCCCATCTGACAGGTTGGTGTTGGGCTGGATGACTCTCCCAGCCTCTCTGGAGCCCTCCCCCATCCGCAGAGCCTCTCCCTGGGGCCGGGCGGGGCCCAGCCTCCCCTGGTGTCCAGAGGAGGAGCCGCCGTCGTATTTGATGCAGCTGGACTGACGCACGATGACGGAGGCCATGGCAGCCTGGGGCTGTGCTCCTCTTCCTCCTCCTCCTCCTCCTCCTCCTCCTCTCTCGCCGTGGAGCCACATCCCTCGTTCCTCCCCTCCTCGCCATACCGCCGTCGACGCCGCGGAGGAGGAGGTGACGGAGGAGGAAGAGGAGGGGACGACCCCCCCGCGATGCCCTTTGACCTCTCTCAGTTCGGGGAGCAGAGTGGGAGGTTTCTGCTGCTCCAGGGCCTTTCCCACCGCTGGGGAGCTGACCGGTTGGATGGGGGTGAGAGTGGGGGGGGACAGGCGGCCGCCGTACGCCGCCGCCCCCCCACGCTCCACCTCCTTCCTGTCTAGTGCATGCTGGGTAGGAGGGTGGAACACGGGGGCACGGTGAAGAGCTGGCATGCACCTCTGCTGCTGCTGCTGGTGAGGGAGAGGAGGGTGAGGGGGAGGAAGATGGTGCTGCTGGTGCTGGTGGTGGTGGTGGTGGTGATGGTTGGAGGTGCTCTGGGTGGCGATGGCTGGACTATGTCTCTCCTGGGGAGGGTGGGACAGCGCCCCCTGCTGGTGCTGGTGATGGTTGGAGGCGCTCTGGGTGGCGATGGCTGGACTATGTCTCTCCTGGGGAGGGTGGGACAGCGCCCCCTGCTGGTGCTGGTGGTGGTTGGAGGCGCTCTGGGTGGCGATGGCTGGACTATGTCTCTCCTGGGGAGGGTGGGACAGCGCCCCCTGCTGGTTGAGCTGCTCCGTGATCTTCCCGGCCAGGCCCTCGCCTCCGCCCTCCGGCTGGTGTTTGATGAGCGGAGGAGGTCTGGAGAGGGAGGCCTTAGGGCCCGCGTAGCTGCCCAGGGCCAGAGCAGGCTGGCTGGGCTGCTGAGCCACGTTGACGCCCCCTCCTCCTCCTCCTCCTCCTCCTCCTCCTCCTCCTCCTCCTCCTCCTCCTCCAGACAGTTTATCGTAGTACAGCATGTCCTGGGACGGGTATAGGCGCGGGGGCTCATTCACAACGCTATTGGACAGCGTGGTGAAGTAGCTGCTCTGGGGGAGGTGCTTCACAAACTCCTTTTCTGATTGGAGGACGTGGTGGGGTTTGTGGGCAGGGAGAGATGGGACGCGGTGAGGCAGGAGGTGATCTCGCTCCCGGTTGCCGGGGGCGCTGAGAGAGGGGTTGGAGAGTTGGATCTTAGCGGTGAACGGTGCCACCTCGATGCTCTCCTGGAGGATTCGCCGATTCTCCTCTTTGTACTTCTTAGCCCGCTCTGCAGCCTGACCCTGTTGCTCCTATAGAAAACATATAGAATATCATTATTATATATATATATATATAACATATATATAACATATAACTCATTAAACTGACCCTGCTGCTCCTATAGAAAACATATAGAATATCATTATTATATATATATAACAATATATAACATATAACTCATTAAACTGGTTCTGCTGCTCCTATAGAGAACATAGAATATCATTATTATATAAGAATATATAACAATATATAAAACATATAACTCATTAAACTGACCCTGCTGCTCCTATAGAAAACATATAGAATATCATTATTATAAATATATATATATATATATATATATATATATATATATATATATATATATATATATATATCATATAACTCAGTAAACTGCCCCTGCTGCTCCTGAGATCAATAAAATATGATATATATATATATATATATATATGTGTACCTGTACCTGTGTGTGTTGCTGTGCCCTGCGGGCCTGCTTGCAGTGGGCCTCCAGGTAGAGGTGGTGCAGGTGCGTCTCCTTCCCTGTGGGGGTTCTGCTGCGCTCCTGCTGGTCCTGCTTCAACTGGGCCAGGCTGATGGTTCTGATCGGGTCCACAAAGCCCTTCTCACTACAGAGGGAGGGAGGGAGAGGAGAGGAAGCAGAGAGAAGAGAGGGAGGAAGGTGGTTGGAGGGAGAGAAAGGGAGGGAGAGAAGAGGGGAAAGAGATACAAAGAATCAAAGAAAGAGAAAAAAGATACGAGAGAGAGGGAGAGAGGAGGGGATGAAAAAGAGAGGAGAGGAGCAGGCAGAGAGAAAGAGAGGAGGAGGCAGAGAGAAAGAGAGGAGGAGGTAGAGAGAAAGAGGAGAGGAGGAGGGGATGAAAAAGAGAGGAGAGGAGCAGGCAGAGAGAAAGAGAGGAGGAGGCAGAGAGAAAGAGAGGAGGAGGTGGAGAGAAAGAGAGGAGGAGGCAGAGAGAAAGAGAGGGAGAGGAGCAGGGGATGAAAAAGAGAGGAGAGGAAGAGGCAGATAGAAAGAGAGGAGGAGGTAGAGAGAAAGAGAGGAGGAGGTAGAGAGAAAGAGAGGAGGAGGCAGAGAGAAAGAGAGGAGAGGAGGAGGGGATGAAAAGAGGGAGCAGGGGAAAAGGTGAGGGAAACACAGAGGAGAAGAGATGAAGTTAATCAGCACATTGTGTGTCTATTATAATGATCACCATTCGGTTCTATTAGGGTGAAGCAGATTCCTGTTATTTATTTTAAGAAGAGCTTCCTATTCATCTGCACAAGCTTCCTTTAGAAGCACTGCTCACGCTGGGCCCTGAACAGAGAAATGTTTAGCCCCGCAAACAAACAAACAAACAAACAAAACCACAAACACGTGGGCTCAGTTCAGTGTTTTGTTGTTGCTAGGCTGCGAGGCAGCTATTCCTCTGGGATTTGAGTGTTTTTCAGAGGAAAGTAGAACATGTTCTTTTTGACTTCAGGAAATAAACAGACCAAGCTTAAGGGCTTTTTATGAAGTGCTAAAAATGGTCGGTTACCGTTGACAACACGGAGCAGAAGATCCAGCAGGGTTCCTAATTATTCTTATCAGTCTTTGGCACGACTCTAACATTTAATTTAGATTAATCAAATAGTGACGATACTTTTAAAACCAGGACTAATGGATGAAAGAAACAGAGTAAAAAAAGATATTGGAATTAAAAATGATTTCCTCCACTTGTGCTTGTCACAGGTTTTCCCGCTAATCTGTCTTTCTAGACGTTTTTTTTAAACTGCAAAGCCCCTGACTATATTAGAATATGGAAAAATGACAACTGCTGCTTACAACTTTATAGTACATTCTTACCAAAACGTCTAAAAACAACTATATTAATCCTTTCCTTCACTCAGAGCCAACATATTTGCTGCATAACTGCTGTAACAGATCCCAGTGGAGTTTTATAGGGCACCCCCTCCTCCTCCTTCCCCTCACTCACTCTTTCTGCAGGTCTGCGTGTGTCTTGGACAGCGGAGGGCTGGTGTGTGTGTGGATCTTAACGGGGCGGTGGGGGTCGGCGCTGGCCGGTCGGACTGGGACGTGACTCAAAAGAGCCAGACTGTCGCTGGAGCTGATTGGGGAGAGCTGGTGGAGCCAGGGGCTGGCTGTGTTCTGGAGACACACACACACACACACACACACACACACACACACACACACACACACACACACACACACACACACACACATCATTTGAAGTGGGAACAACAATAACAGCTTGATTTAAACAGCAGTCAATAATACCAATACAGCTTCAAGTGAACAAACGATCAACACGTAAGGTCAAGATAAATTCTGCAGATCTATTCTTTAAAGTGATAGTTCAACATTTTGGGAAATAAGACATGCCCCAACTTACCCCTAGTCAGACAACATGATTGATATAAACTTTATGTCCGTACGTCCAGTATTGAGTTATTTACGTAGTGTTCGTAAAAGTAGCCTAGTGAAAGCAGAACGCTTGAGGTAACCGCTAGCAGGGTTCCCAAAAGTGACAACGACAAGTACAACAACGTCTTGCTTTATATTTTCATTTCGACACATGCAAAATGCAGAAGATATACCATGTACATATAGATATATACATATAGATATACCATGTATAAAACACAGCTTTGGATTCTTTTTAAGGAGTATTGAGTCACTTTGGGGAGCCCTGCTAGCGGTTTGTTCACTTAAAGCTGGCATATCTTATTTCCCAAAGTGTTGAACTATCCCTTTAAGCGACACCAGTGGGGGGTCTGAGAGGGGAACAGCACCTACCCTCCTGAGCGGACCATCGGCGCCGACCGTGTTCTCAGAGTGCAACCACTTGGAGCCGGATAGGTTCAGACCAGGCGGGTAGGAGGGGCTCCCGTTCGGATACTGCCAGATGATTGGATAGAGCCCCAGCTGGTTATAAGTGGTGGGCGGGGCTCCGTGGGCCTGGGCCAATAGCGAGGGGCTCTGTCCCGGCAGGAAGGCCTGCTGCTGAGGGGCGTGGCCGTGGGCGAGCGCCAGGTGAGCCAGCCCAGGTGTGGCTTCGATGCGCGGGTGACCCCCCAACAGGGAGGGGGGCGGGGGGGGCATGCCGGGAAGCACGCCCGGGGGGAGGAGATGGGGGATGGCGGGGGAGGCCGAGAGGAGGTGGGAGGAGCCATGCAGAGGGTGGAGGTGGGGGTGGAGGTAGGAGGCCACGTGATTGGCTGTGGCTGTGGCGGCGTGGGGCTGGAGCAGGGCCGGGTCACGGTACACGGTAAAGTGCTCGTTCTTATCCACCATCAGCGGACTCTTGGTGGCGCTGGAGGCCTCCGGGCGTGTGGGGACCGCTTTGAAGCAGGACCGCTGCTGCTGGGGCTCTGGGTCCGCTTTGAAGCAGGAACGTTGGTGTTCTGGCTCTGGTTTGAAGCAGGAACGTTGGTGTTCCGGGTCCGGTTTGAAGCAGGAACGTTGCTGCTCTGGGTCTGGTTTGAAGCAGGAACGTTGCTTCTCTGGGTCTGGTTTGAAGCAGGAACGTTGCTTCTCTGGGTCCGGTTTGAAGCAGGAACGCTGGTGTTCTGGGTCTGGTTTGAAGCAGGAACGCTGGTGTTCTGGGTCTGGTTTGAAGCAGGAACGCTGCTGATGCTGCTGGTGGTCTGGGTCGGGTTTAGGGACCGAGCAGCCCAGAGGAGGCGGGGCCAGGGAGGTTTCTGGGTAACGGAGCGCTTTGTGTCGCCACACCTCGGGGGAGGTGTTAGGTTTAGGTTTGGAGACTTCCAGGAGGGAGGGGTGGGGTTTGGAGCGGGGGGTGCTGGGGGGGCCGGGGCTTAGCTTCAGACTGGGTCTCCTACTCTCCTCAGACACACATGACTTCTTCAAGCAGGGCAGGACGGAAGCATAGCTCGGCTGATGCTGCTGATGCTGATACTGCTGATGCTGATGCTGTTGTTGTGGCTGTTGTTGTGGATGTTGTTGTTGTTGATGTTGTTGTTGTTGATGTTGTTGTTGTTGATGTTGTTGTTGTTGTTGCTGTGGGTGTTGTTGTTGTGGATGTTGTGGATGTTGTTGTTGTTGCTGCTGTGGGTGTTGTTGTTGTTGTTGTTGTTGTGGATGATGTTGTTGTTGTTGCGGTGTGTGTTGTTGTTGTTGTTGCTGTGGGTGTTGTTGTTGTTGTTGTTGCTGTGGATGTTGTTGTTGATGGACAGCCTTCTCTCGCTCTGCCATTACTGCATTCTCACTCACTGATGTCACAGGCCTGAAGAGAAATCAGACATTTGAAATAATAAATTCTCTGTGCTGAAATCACTTCCTGTGAGAGAGGTTGCTGTTGATTTGACATTGTATATTACAGATGATTAATAATAGATATTAATCATAAAGGTCTAACTAAGATCAGTGAGTTGTGCCTACCATGTATATGTCTCAGACCTCAAGCAACAAGTGATATACTAGGTCAAAGGTGAAAGGTGAGAGACTGACCTGATGACCTCCGGATGGAGGAGGAGCAGACTCGTGGAGGAGGTGCTGGTGGCCCCCTGCTGGGCAGGGAGAGGAGGAGCGTCCAGCGTGAGCCCTGTGGAGGAGGAGGAGGAGCTGGGGGAGGAGGAGGGGTGGAGCACCATGTGCCGTGGCTCAGGGAGGGGGAGGGGCATCATGTAGGGGGAGAGGGCGGGGCTCTCTGCGGCCAATAGGGCGGAGACAGCGTCGGAACTCTCCCGGTCGTCACAGACCTCCGTGGCCTGCTGCTGGGTGGGGCCTGGGGAGGAGGGGGGCGGGGCTCGCACAGTGTCCTTGGTATCCGTGACGACGCAGCTCTGGGCTTCCTGGGGCCCCGGGGGCTGCGGTAGCCGCGGCGACCCTCGTCTCTCCGCGTCCTCCGCGCCGCGCTCCGCTGGCGCTTTGGTTTCCTTGACGACGCTCTTCTTGTTGTTGTTGTTGTTGTCCTCTTGATGCTCCACCCACGGAGACAAACGACCAATCACGGCGGATTCCTCTGCGCCGTGTTTGAGGCCCTGACCAATGGGCTTCTCGTCGGTCTCCATCTTGGAAACCGAAGCGGTGCGCGCCTTCAGCTCGTTCTCAGAGCTAGGCTCCGACGAGGAGGAGGAGGAGGAAGAGGAGGAGGAGGAGGAGGAGGAGCAGGAGGAAGAGGAGTGGGCCGTCCTCTTGTTGAGAGGGTTCTCTGAGTCACTGCTCTCTGATAGGTCGGAGGCGCCGTCCGTCCTCAGCCTCTTCAGCCCCGCCTTCTTCTCCTCCTCCTCCGTTTTCCTGCGTTTGTTGAGAGCCTGTTTGTTCTTCGCCTTGGAGTCTGGACACACACACACACACACACACACACACACACACACACACACACACACACACACACACACACACACACACACACACACACACACACACACACACACACACACACACACACACACAGACGTGTTACAAAAACTCAGTCAACAGAACGCACATATACATATACTTAATAATAATAATAACAACAATAACAAATATACCTTATATATATTAAGGCTGTCAAAGTTAAGCCTTATGAACAATGTACCAGTTGTACAATGAGTCTGATTTTGAGATGCATGGTTTCTTGGGCTTGAGTTTGCCATTGATTTGGGCATATTGGTAAATGATTCATCTGTGTGGACCCTGGATTGTTTCAATCCGTTGTTTTTGTGCTAATGCTTAAAAATAGGTTGGACACACTACATTGTGTGAGATACTTACTTAGTCATATTACTAAGTAATGTCAAATTTAGCAGGCTTGAGTTTGCCATGTTATGATTGGAGCATATTTCTATGCTAAATGCAGTAGGCCTACCTTTCAGGGTCTCTGGACTAGTCCAATTGTTTTGTATTGTGTTTTACGTGAATATGACAGTATGTTAGTCACCTCTGTAGCAGCCTGTATGAGTTATGATAATAATAATAATAATACATCTATTTATGTGTGTGTGTGTGTCACCTCTGCCTGTGGTCTCCTCTCTCTTGTCCTCCTCTGGCACACTGCTGTCTGAGCCCTTCCTTCTGGATGACCTCTGACTCCGCTGAGACTGACCCGCCCCCGACGACGCCTGCGATTGGCTATGGTGCTGCTGGCCCTGCTGGGATTGGCTCTGCTGCTGGGAGGCCGACGCCCCCAAGGAGCCTTTGGGGGAGGGGCCTGAGGAGTTCATGACTGGACGTGGACTGTTGGCCTGTGCACGTGTGTAGTGACCCTATGAAACACACACACACACACACACACACACACACACACACACACACACACACACACACACACACACACCACACACCACACACATAGTTGAGTATGGTTGGGGAACATTCCAATGATTCACTTCTACTTCAAAGTATCTGAGACCAGAACAGAGAAGCTCCCATGCCAAACACAACCTGATCCCCAGAGACACAGCAGGGTGTTGTCTCAGGACATCTAACACAGTTACAAGGTTAGTTTGAGAGAGGAGTTCCTATGGCCTGGTGGGAGTTAGGAAACATGGCCGCCATCTAATGGCTACCAACCCGGCTACATCTGATGAGGAGCTACAGTGGAGGGTCCAGAGGGGGGGGGGGGTCCAGAGGGGGAGGTTCTGAAGGGAGGGGGGTCCAGAGGGGAGGGGGGGTTCTGAAGGGAGGGGGGGTTCTGAAGGGAGGGGGGTACCTGAGAGTTTCCAGTGGAGGCGCTGTTTCTCCCTCCCGCCATCTTTAAAACAACAAAGTAGAACAGAGAGTCACAGCAGGAGAGAGATACTGTTATTGATCAGGGAGCAGCCATTGATTGGTTGGTGTACAGATTGATCAATGATGGATCTATATGTTTATAAGCAGCAAACTAAAAAGCACATAGGAACTGAACCTCAAAGCTATATTTACGCACACACACACACACACACACACACACACACAAACACAGACAAACTACACACATATACACACACACACACACAAAACCACACACACACACACACACCCACATACACACACAAAAACCACATACACACACACAACCAGACAAAACCACACACACTCACACAACCACAGACAAAACCACACACACTCACAGGTAGCCTAGATATAGAAAGCGGGTTGCCTAGCAATAAGCTTTGAGAGAGAGCAGACATGGCTCTAACAGAACATCCATCAGCATCAACAGAACAGAACAAAACAAAACAGAACATCAGCATCAACAGAACAAAACAGAACATCAGCATCAACAGAACAGAACAGAACATCAGCATCAACAGAACAGAACAGAACATCAGCATCAACAGAACAGAACATCCATTCGGATGTGGAGCCTTTTGTCAAACAGATGAGACTTACTCGTGCAGGATTAAACACAGAACAGAACAGAGCAGAACACAACACAACACAACACAACACAACACAACACAACACAACACATTATAGAATAGAACAGAGCAAAGCTGAGCAGAATATTATAGAACAGAGCAGAACAGAGCAGAGCAGAGCAGAGCAGAACGGAACAGAACAGAGCCTAGCAGAACATTTTAGAACAGAACAGAACAGAACAGAAGCTAGCAGGCACATATATATTACAACACTGTATAATATATATATATATATATATATATATATATATATATATATATATATATATATATATATATATAAATATATATATAAATATACACATATATATGAACTATTTCAAGGTTGGCTCAGGTGTAACAGAGTAAGTGAAAATCTGTGTGTGTGCTCACAAGTGTTTTGTTTGGGCTAATTCAATGAACCAAACTCAAGTAAATGTGTGCGTGTGCGTGCGTGCGTGCGTGTTTGTGTGTGTGTGTGTGTGTGTGTGTGTGTGTGTGTGTGTGTGTGTGTGTGTGTGTGTGTGTGTGTGTGTACTCACATGCACAGTGTTGGCGTTGTTGTTACTAGAGCGTGAGCGTCGCCTGGAGGTGATGCCTATGTTCTCTCCTTTGAGCAGGGAGTGGACAACGTCGTCTAGAAAGGTCATCTGGACCATGCCCGGGTCAACATTCTGAGGCTCCAGCACCTACACACACACACACACACACACACACACACACACACACACACACACACACACACACACACACACACACACACACACACACACAGAGCTCTGCATCAGGCTGTTTCAACTTACAGATGACATATGAAGGAGAGAGACAGAGAGTACAAACACTAGGAAATCAGAAACAGAAAACAATTATAGGAGAGAGAGAGATAGAGAGAAAAGAGAGAGAGAGAGAGAGAGAGAGAGAGAGAGAGAGAGAGAGAGAGAGAGGGACGGCCTTTGTACCTGATCGTTCATGACCACCATGTTTCTGCTGAACAGGTCGTGATGTGTAATGATGCCAGTAAACCACTGGGTGGCAGAGTCCTGCCGGTACACACGCACTCGGTAGCCATTCAGAGAGTAAGGACCTGGAGCAGGGCAGAAGACAGGAGAGGCCTCCTTACACCTCGGCTTCACACAAGCAACAAGACAATGGCTCTCGTTGCAACAGTAATGTCAACGTGTGTGTCTGTTGAACAGGTTCATATATATATATATTTATATATTATATAACTGACACGGTTATATTCAGGAGGGTAGTGGAAACATCACAGAAACAAAAACCAGCTGTTCAAATGCATAGAACATAGGTGTATGGGAGTGTTCTGAAAGCCTCCATGCACTTAGGAAATATAATTTCTCATGTTTTCGGGTGAGGAGTGTACCATGTAAGAGTTTACTGAGCCTCATAAGTTGTATCGTTTATGAAGCGATGTGATAAAGTTCTTACCTTGCATAAAAATCTCCTGCTCCTTCTGGTCCTTGAGCCAGAACTTGACCTCGTCATGGAGCTGAGGGTTTTCTCTTAACACTGGGCTGAGGCTGTCTAGCTCATCCTGGGAGGAGACAAACAGATACAGGTTTAGGGGTACCATAACCCTAACCCAAACACCATGATGACATTTACAGGTTTAGGGGTACCATAACCGTAACCCAAACACCATGATGACATATACAGGCTTAGGGGTACCATAACCCTAACCCAAACACCATGATGACATATACAGGTTTAGGGGTACCATAACCCTAACCCAAACACCATGATGACATATACAGGTTTAGGGGTACCATAACCCTAACCCAAACACCATGATGACATATACAGGTTTAGGGGTACCATAACCCTAACCCAAACACCATGATGACATATACAGGTTTAGGGGTACCTTAACACAAACACACGCATGATGACATATACAGGCTTAGGGGTA
>CM030187.1:16771941-16786941 GCA_017639675.1 Aplochiton taeniatus
TACAGGGCTGAGTGCAGTGGAATGTGAAAGAGGAGCGGGGGGTTGACGGAGCTCATGCATAGCTAAGTAATCTAGAGCCCCCCCACCCCCCCACACACACGCTATGGTTTCATCATAGTCTAGTGCCAGAGGGGTAATAGGAGACTAGTAGCTGGCAAACACACTCACACACACACAAACATACACCCACCCACCCACCCACACGCACACGCACACACACAGACAGACAGACAGCGTTAGCCACACCAGCACAGCTGTGTTTTGTACCTTGGTATCTGTCTAACTTAGAGCTTTACAGTTGACTTCCTGAAAATACAGGATGTGAAACCATGCATTGACTTTGCACTGTTTACACACACACACACACACACACACACACACACACACACACACACACACACACACACTCTCTCAATGAAATTATGGTGTTGATGTTGCCACCTTGATCTCACATCGCTATCAGTGTGATTGATGATTTGGCTCAGTGTGTGTGTGTGTGTGTGTGTGTGTGTGTGTGTGTGTGTGTGTGTGTGTGTGTGTGTGTGTGTGTGTGTGTGTGTGTGTGTGTGTATGTATGTGTGTGTGGAACCTCCAGCACCAAGCGGGGCAGGGGGACCTTCTCCAAATTATCAAAACAAAAGCTGTTACTGTGTCTGTGCCAAGAGAGAGGAACAAAGAGAAGGAGAGAAAGGAAGAGAGGAGAGGGATAAAGGGAGAAGGAGAGAGAGAAAGAGAGAGGAGAAAGAGAAAGAGAGATAATATAATTTTACTTTTTATTATTAATATTTACTAATAGTCCAACTGACCAACAATCTTGCCACAAACAAACACAAGTCCTATTTAACAGCAACATTCAATCAAATAATGTGTGTGTCAAGTGTGTCAGTGTCATGGATAAGTCAGCGTGTCAGAGTGCAGCAGGATGGCAGCACACCTTCTACACGCACGTACGTACGCGCACGCCCACACTCACACACTAATGAAATAACTTGGTCAAATGTTGTTTAGATGGGTCCAAATCACACACTGTTCCCAGACCGACATATACCATCTTAGAAAGCGCGAGGGAAGGTTTACTAACAGAGGCATTACACTCGTGTTTAGCTAACAGTTTGCCAGCAGTCAGCTAACGGTTAGCTAGCAGTTAGCTAGTTGTCAGCTAGCAGTCAGCTAGCAGTCAGTTTGTCAATAAAGTCAAAAAATCCACCTCTAATAAAACAAAACAACACAGGTACAGTCACTAAAGACAGTTTGATAAACAACACATCCACAGTCACTACAGACAGTTTGATAAACAACACAGCTACAGTCACTGTTACCATAGTTACAGTCTTTTCAGGACAACTATGAGGGTCAAAACTAAAGTTAGGCCCTACCTCTCGACCGGTTCAGCGTCCAGGGAAAAAAACACAGCAGCCCCAATGCCGAAAAACAATAACACCACCAACACCGCGGCTGCTTGTCAAGTCAAGAGTCCAGGCGACTAGCAACGAAGAGAACGACACCGCGTACACAGTGACAGAGAGAGAAAGATATGTATATATAAATAGAGAGGTTTGGATAGCGGACAGAATGAGAGGGTTAGGCGAGAGGAGGAGAGAAGAGAGAAGAGGAGGAGGGAGAGAGTGTCAGAGTGAGCGGAACGAACCAGGAGCTTCACGGCAGACATTTTACTGCCGCTGACGCAGGAAGCACACACACACACACACACTTACGTTGGGAGACTCACACACACTCTGTCTCCATCGCACTCTCTCTCTTCGTTAGAACTCTCTGTTTGACCTCTCTCTCTCTCTCTCTCTCTCTCTCTCTCTCTCTCTCTCTCTCTCTCTCTCTCTCTCTCTCTCTCTCTCTCTCTCTCTCTCTCTCTCTCTCTCTCTCTCTCTCTCTCTCTCTCTCTCTCTCTCTCTCTCTCTCTCTCTCTCTCTCTCTCTCTCTCTCTCTCTCTCTCTCTCTCTCTCTCTCTCTCTCTCTCTCTCTCTCTCTCTCTCTCTCTCTCTCTCTCTCTCTCTCTCTCTCTCTCTCTCTCTCTCTCTTTCCTGGCTGTGTCCCTCTTTCTCTGCGTCAGTCCTCCCTCTCTTTCCCCCAAACCTCCCAGACTTGGTTTTAGGAGAAAAAAGACAAGGAGGGAAAAAATGAGGCCAGAGGAAGAGAGGGAGGGAGGGGCGTGTGAAACAGGAAAAGGGCGGTTTGAGAGAGAGAGAGAGAGAGAGAGAGAGAGAGAGAGAGAGAGTGTGTGTGTGTGTGTGTGTGTGTGTGTGTGTGTGTGTAACCAGCAGCCCCTTGCTAAAGCCAACAGACCTGCCTCTCTCCAACACACACACACACACACACACACACACACACACACGCACACACACACACGCAGGCAGCTAGCTAGGCCCACCAGAGAGAGGGGATTTCAGCAGGCCTTCTCCATGTGACAGGGAGGATGGAGGGATGAAGGGAAAAGGAGAGATTCCTGACTTGTGTTGTCATCTTCTAATCACAGTTCATCAGAGTCTGGAGCATCTATCTGTTCATCCTCTCTTTCAGAGTCTGGAGCATCTATCTGTTCATCTCTCTTTCAGAGTCTGGAGCATCTATCTGTTCATCTCTCTTTCAGAGTCTGGAGCATCTATCTGTTCATCCTCTCTTTCAGAGTCTGGAGCATCTATCTGTTCATCCTCTCTATCAGAGTCTGGAGCATCTATCTGTTCATCCTCTCTATCAGAGTCTGGAGCATCTATCTGTTCATCCTCTCTTTCAGAGTCTGGAGCATCTATCTGTTCATCCTCTCTTTAAGAGTCTGGAGCATCTATCTGTTCATCCTCTCTATCAGAGTCTGGAGCATCTATCTGTTCATCCTCTCTTTCAGAGTCTGGAGCATCTATCTGTTCATCCTCTCTTTCAGAGTCTGGAGCATCTATCTGTTCATCCTCTCTTTCAGAGTCTGGAGCATCTATCTGTTCATCCTCTCTTTCAGAGTCTGGAGCATCTATCTGTTCATCCTCTCTTTCAGAGTCTGGAGCATCTATCTGTTCATCCTCTCTTTCAGAGTCTGGAGCATCTATCTGTTCATCCTCTCTTTCAGAGTCTGGAGCATCTATCTGTTCATCCTCTCTTTCATAGCCTGCTGTCTACTGTTATGTTTAAATACGGTCTACTCTACTCTACTCTACTCTACTCTACTCTACTCTACTCTACTCTACTCTACTCTACTCTACTCTACTCTACTCTACTCTACTGTTATGTTTAAATACGGTCTACTCTACTGTTATGTTTAAATACGGTCTACTCTACTGTTATGTTTAAATACGGTCTACTCTACTCTACTGTTATGTTATGTTTAAATATGGTCTACTCTACTCTACTGTTAAGTTTAAATACGGTCTACTCTACTCTACTGTTATGTTTAAATACGGTCTACTCTACTGTTATGTTATGTTTAAATATGGTCTACTCTACTCTACTGTTAAGTTTAAATACGGTCTACTCTACTCTACTGTTATGTTTAAACACGGTCTACTCTACTCTGTTCTACTCTACTGTTATGTTTAAATACGGTCTACTCTACTGTCACGTTTAAAAACGGTCTACTCTACTAAACCCTGGTTAGACCTCTCAAGTACACTATACTAGTATTATGCTATACTAGTACTGTACTGTACTATGCTACGCTATGCGATGCTAAGTTATACTATACTGTACTAGTACTGTACTGTGCTATGCTATGCTAGTCCTGTCCTATACTATGCTATACTCTACTGTACTGTACTTTGCTATGCTATGCTATACGATACCAAGACAGAGAGAGCCTGGCCTGATCTACTGACACTTTATTAATATAACATCTATTTATATAACAATCTATTTATACAACATGGAATATTTATATAAAATATATTTCTATAACATAATATATTTCTATAACATATTTATACAAAACTGGAACCACTGTTGAAAGAAGCCCAGTGCCCTTCTGATCTACATCTCCATAGCAACCATACCCTAACCCTAACCCTTCTAATGACCCCAGCTCATTCCAGTCTGAAATAAACCCTATCTGGTACACCTACATCTACATAGCACCGTGCTAAAGTAGACCAGTACAGCTACAACCATACCTTAACCAGCACCAGTGAGACATAGTCGCACGCACACACGCACACACACACAAAGAGACAGTTCTTTGTTCCTCCAGGTCTCAGTCTCTGCCCAAACACGGCTGTGACCACCACCTCCTCGTGTGTGTGTGTGTGTGTGTGTGTGTGTCTGTTCTTTCATGTTTACTAAATTAGCTCTGTTGCTAGGAAACATAGTATGGTTCCATAGCTCCTTCATGAAACAGAAGAAACAAAAGAAAGAGTCCAGTACAGTGTGTGTGTGTGTGTGTGTGTGTGTGTGTGTGTGTGTGTGTGTGTGTGTGGAGCTCTGTAGTAAGGACTAGACTAATGATATCCTATGAGTGTTCATAGCATCACCAGTTTGATCCAATGAAGAGCTTCTCTTTGTTCTGCTGAGGGTGACATCATCATCTGGGTCTCAATGCTCCACTAACAGAGAGAGAGAGTCTTCCTCTCCTTCCCTCCCTCCCTCCCTCCCTCCCTCCCTCCCTCCCTCACTCCACCCATCCATCACACCATCCATCCATCCCTCCCTCCTGAACACAGCCTGTCCTCCCTGAGAGCAGAGTGAACACAGTCTGTCCTTCCTGAGAGCAGAGTGAACACAGTCTGTCCTCCCTGGGAGCAAAGTGAACACAGCCTGTCCTCTCTGGGAGCAGGGTGAACACAGTCTGTCCTCTCTGGGAGCAGAGTGAACACAGTCTGTCCTCTCTGGGAGCAGAGTGAACACAGCCTGTCCTCCCTGGGTTGCAAAGTGAACACAGCCTGTCCTCTCTGGGAGCAGGGTGAAGACAGTCTGTCCTCTCTGGGAGCAGGGTGAACACAGTCTGTCCTCTCTGGGAGCAGAGTGAACACAGCCTGTCCTCTCTGGGAGCAGAGTGAACACAGCCTGTCCTCCCTGCAGAGTGAACAAAGCCTGTCCTCCCTGGGAGCAGAGTGAACACAACCTGTCCTCCCTGCAGAGTGAACACAGCCTGTCCTCCCTGGGAGCAGGGTAAACACAGCCTGTCCTCCCTGTGTGCAGAGTGAACACAGCCTGTCCTCCCTGTGTGCAGAGTGAACACAGTCTGTCCTACTTGTCTGATTGGTGGACATATGAGGATTGATGACCAATCCGAAGGCTCCATTAAAGACTGTTTGACCCCTGAACTCCAACTGGGCTGCCATCAAACAAACACTGTACTGTTCTCTCTCCCTCGCTCTCCTGTTAACTCTCTCTCTCTGTCTGTGTGTGTGTGTGTGTGTGTGTGTGTGTGTGTGTGTGTGTGTGTGTGTGTGTGTGTTAGTATGTGTGTTAGTATGTGTGTGTGTGTGTGTGTGTGTGTTAGTATGTGTGTGTTAATGTGTGTATGTGTGTGTGTGTGTGTGTGTGTGTGGGCTTAATCCAGGTCATGGGGATGACAAAATAAGAAGTGTGTCTATAAATAATGTAGAAGTGCTTCTCCCTGAGCATTCCGGAAGGACTCCCAACATCTGCTGAGGAGAGGAGAGGAGAGGGGAGGGGAGGGGAGAGGAGAGGAGAGGAGAGGAGAGGAGAGGAGAGGAGAGGAGAGGAGAGGAGAGGAGAGGAGAGGAGAGGAGAGGAGAGGAGAGGAGAGGAGAGGAGAGGAGAGGAGAGGAGAGGAGGGAGGAAAAGAAAGGGAGAATGAGAGAGAGAGAAGTTGAAAGTGTGAAAGGCTAGGGAGGAGGGGAGGGGGAATGGGGAACACTTACAAATACAGCAGCCATTTTGCCGTCTCACCACAACCAATCAGAATCACGGCACATGACTACCTCCAGCCTATCACACGCTTAGGAATAACCAGGAAGACAACGCATGGAATAAGAATGTACGGCCCAAACAGACATTCCTGTTGTTGGAATTGACAGGGCTATAGTCTCTGAGCTGACAGTGAGGATGCCCCCCTCACATTACTGAACCTCCCTCTCTGGTTCAGGCAGTCAGTAGCATTCCAGACATGTCAACAGGAAGTATAACAAGCACCTTGACACTAGTGGCCCACACACACACACACACACACACCTTAACACTAGTGGCACACACACACACACACACACACACGCACATGCACACACACCTTAATACTAGTGGGCCACGCGCACACACACACAATCCATCCTTTATTCACCGACAGCACTAGCTCAGTGAGATGGCAGCTTGTCCTGTGTCTTTCCAACAGCAGTAAAATTAGGACAGGGGTGTCTCTGCCAAATGGAGAGGAGAGTGGGAACACTGCCAGGAGCCAACATCCCAGAGAGAGAGAGGGAGGGGGAGAGAGAGAGAGAGAGAGAGAGAGAGAGAGAGAGAGAGAGAGAGAGAGAGAGAGAGAGAGAGAGAGAGAGAGAGGGATAGAGGGACAGAGAGAGAGAGGGACAGAGAAATAGAGGGACAGAGAGAGAGTGTGTGTGTGTGTGTGTGTGTGTGTGTGTATTCATTTTCATGCTAGCTCGGCAATCCTGTCCTCAACCCAGCTCTGCGGGTACATTAGTGCCAACACACACACACACACACACACACACACACAATACACATAACTTAATCTCTGTCCTCTGACACTGATGACATTATATTTGAGTTGTCAGAACAAAGTTTGCTGCTTGGAAATCGAAATATTTCGAAAAGGAAAGAAAAAAATGTAACTTTGAAGGCTGAGTTTGAATTGGTTGGCTTTAATGTTTTTAAAATTGTACGCTAAAAGACAGCTTATTAATATTGTGGCTATTTGCTTTCTGCAGAATTAGCCTAACTTTATCGGCCAATTACATTTTCTCTCAGCATGTTAACATATGAACAGCTTATTTAAAGTTTCATTCGACAAACACAGCAAAAAGAAAATACTGAACTTGTTGAAGTAAGAACATAACATATTGAGAAGCAAAGTTTAGACATTTAAGAACAATGTTCCCTTAATGGTATTCCTCTGGGCCTCAGCTGGGTTTTGATAGCTAACGTTACCTTTGAGGTTTCAAGAATATTTGAAAGAATCAGCCTAGAGGTTCGTTGAGGCAGTCAAATGATTTGACAGTGTTTTGTTGAGCGGAACAGAGTGAGAGTCTCTCTTTCCTGACCTTTCAAACTCACTTCTTTCTCTCCATCTCCCTCCTGTGTGTGTGTGTGTGTGTGTGTGTGTGTGTGTGTGTGTGTGTGTGTGTGTGTTTTGACTTTGACATTCACACAAACCAAAGGCCTCCCTGGGAGAGCAGAATGATGTAATATCCGGCTTCAAGATGCAATCTCTCTCTATCACACACACACACACACACACACACACACACACACTGATGCAGCACACTCACACAAAATAACAGAGCGCGCGCACACACACACACACACACACACACACACACACAGACAGATCCACCTGCTTTCACACTACCTGCTATATAAAACAACAACTCTTACTCTGTCTGTGACGTAAACAAACGACAACTCTTACTCTGTCTGTGACGTAAACAAACGACAACTATTACTCTGTCTGTGACGTAAACAAACGACAACTATTACTCTGTCTGTGACGTAAACAAACGACAACTATTACTCTGTCTGTGACGTAAATAAACGACAACTATTACTCTGTCTGTGACGTAAACAAACGACAACTATTACTCTGTCTGTGACGTAAACAAACGACAACTATTACTCTGTCTGTGACGTAAACAAACGACAACTATTACTCTGTCTGTGACGTAAATAAACGACAACTATTACTCTGTCTGTGACTTAAACAAACGACAACTATTACTCTGTCTGTGACGTAAATAAACAACAACTATTACTCTGTCTGTGACGTAAATAAACAACAACTATTACTCTGTCTGTGACGTAAATAAACAACAACTATTACTCTGTCTGTCTGTGATGCAACGTAATGAAAGTAAACAAACGACCCCTCCCTCTTCTCCCCCCTTACTCATACTCTAGCACAGATAGCAAACAGGATACACAGACAGCCTCATTTCCTCTCTCCACACACACACACACACACACACGCACACACGCGCACACGCACACGCACACGCACACGCACACGTTGGGGTGAAACAGGGCGTGAGTGCTTCCTCTGATGTGAGATGACAAACAATGGAAGAGGAAAAGACTGATACAAGTAGCAGGGTAACCCCACTGGCTGTGTGTGTGTGTGTGTGTGTGTGTGTGTGTGTGTGTGCGTGTGACTGGCTGGTGCCGTAAAATGTCAGTGTTATCGAGGGTCAGCAGAAAACACAACCCTTGCCCCAGCATCAAAGTCACACACACACACCCACTCTCTATCTCACACACACACAAACACACACACACACACACACACACACAACATCAGTAAAGCGGTCACCAGGGGTCACACTAAAGCAGAGAACATTTCCATAGCATGTGGATTCCTCTGTCTGTGTGAGGCGTGTGTATGTCCGTGTCCAGGGGGTGGTCAAATAAAGGGCTTTAGTCTGTTGGGTGGAGAATGTGTGTGTGTGTGTGTGTGTGTGTGTGTGTGTGTGTGTGTGTGTGTGTGTGTGAGACAGCCAGTCCACAGATAATCATTCCTTGCCAGCAGCACAGCTGGCTCCTTAACGGCACCAATCAGGCTGGACCTGCCTGAGGCTGTGCGTGTGTGTGTGTGTGTGTGTGTGTGTTACTATGGGGGAGGGGGTTCTTGGTAAGTTATTGAGTTAGACTGTAGGGTGGGGTCTACATTAGCAGAGACCCCCCCCACCCTCTCCGCTAGCAGTGGAAAAATGACTTCATACACACAAACACACACACACGCACGCACACACAGTCAACATTTGGCTTTAATTTGGCCCTTTGCACAGCGAGCCCCTCAGCTCTAAGAGACACACACACACCCGTCAGATAGTCCTGAAGCTGTCCTTTACAGACACACACACACACACACACACACACACACACACACACACACACACACACCTTGGGATGTCCTAACAATTATAAAAGATGGAATATTTTGGCTCTGGTTGTCCTAAGTGTCTCTCAGTGTCTTTAGGGAGAAAACCATGTGACGGAGAACTATCTGTGTGTGTGTGCGTGTGTGTGTGTGTGTGTGTGTGCTAAGCACAACAGAACAGGCATAAACCACTGAACGAGAGATAAATGGAAGGGAATCAGGCTAAACATTAACCCAGCAGCACTGTGTGAGTGTGTGTGTGTACGTCTCTGTGTGTGTAAGTCTTTGAACTCTTATCTCCTTTTCAGGTGCCAGATGTCAATGTGAGCCGAGCATTACATAATCAAAAGAACAACAACAACAACAACAACACTATCCCAAAAACACACAGCCTTTATGGGATTCTCTGATTATTCAACAATCTCAGTCTGGAGACACAGACACAGACACAGACACAGACACAGACACAGACACAGACACAGACACACAGAGAGAGAGAGAGAGGCGCACACACACACACACACACACACACACACAAACACACCACATAACCAAAACACCAACTGCCCCAAAGACTGCTTGTCTGGGGGAAACACCCTTCAAGAGAATCTATGAACAGAACAGAGAAATACACAGACAGACAGACAGACAGACAGACAGACAGACAGACAGACAGACAGACAGACAGACAGACAGACAGACAGACAGACAGACAGACAGACAGACAGACAGACAGGTGAGTGTTCTCACCAGAGCAGGCCACTGTAGAAGTTTGGTCTTGTTCCCCTGCAGCAGTCCTCCTCCTCTGTCTCCTCCTCCTCCTCCTCCTCTTTCTGCATTGGTGGATCCCTCCTTCCTCTTAGCCCACACCAGCTGGTGCTCCAGCAGAAACACCTGGAAGTCCTCGTACACCTTCACCCACTCACGCTTATCCCACTCCTCATCATCAAACTCCACGTACACCTGAGGGGGGAGGGAGAGAGAGAGAGAGGGGAGGAGGAGAAGGGAGGGAGAGAGAGTTAGTCAGGAAAACAGCGTTGACTTGTTCCTATTCTTTGCTCTCTATTCCTTGACGCCTTCCATTCCATGTCTCTCCCAGCTTCCCTGTCTTCCTCCTGTCCTGTTCAATAACGCAAATAAACACATCCAAAAAACAATCTTACAGAAGAAATGTATATGTATGTATGTGTACGTATGTATGTATGTATGTACGTATGAGGAGAAACACAAGCATCCCTCCTTACACTCTAATCCTAATCCTTTCTTTCTTTCTTTCTTTCTTTCATGGGGCTATTGGCTGGAATTGGAATTGGCTATTGGAATTGTGGGAATCATGGGTTGGGTGTGTAATTGTGTGTGACTGACGAGGTGTTAGTGTGTGTGTGTGTGTGTGTGTGTGTGTGTGTGTGTGTGTGAGGGAGAGATCAGGTGAAGTGCGGGCTGATCTGTAACTGAACTGCCCTCCCTCCCTCCCTCCTGCGGTAGCAGCAGCAGCCACGTGACTGACGTGGCCTCTCTCTCTCTCTCTCTCTCTCTCTCTCTCTCTCTCTCTCTCTCTCTCTCTCTCTCTCTCTCTCTCTCTCTCTCTCTCTCTCTCTCTCTCTCTCTCTCTCTCTCTCTCTCTCTCTCTCTCTCTCTCTCTCTCTCTCTCTCTCTCTCTCTCTCTCTCTCTCTCTCTCTCTCTCTCTCTCTCTCAGGGTGGGATCATTGAGTGCATCTCCCTCTCTTTCCCTCCCTCCCTCTGTCTCTCAACCTGCTCTCAGCTGAGAGTTCATTCCCAGCCAGCAGTTATCAAGGTTAACCCTTTTTATCTTTCCATTCAGATTCTATCTCTCCTGCCTTCTTCTTCTCACTGTCTGTCGTAATGTAGTGTGTGTGTGTGTGTGTGTGTGTGTGCTGTCAGACTGTGTCCACAGTGCCAACTGACTGGATTAGTTGAGCGCAGCAGGAAGAGGAGAGAACAGGGTCTGGTACAGTCTAGCACGGCATGGTACAGCCTAGCACAGTCTAGCACGGCATGGTACAGCCTAGCACAGTCTAGTACAGCATGGTACAACCTAGCACAGTCTAGGACGGCATGGGACAGCCTACCACGGCATGGGACAACCTAGGACAGTCTAGCACGGCATGGTATAACCTAGCACGGGCTAGTAAAACCTAGCACAGTCTAGTACGGCATGGTACAACCTAGCACTGTCTAGCACGGCATGGTACAACCTAGCACAGTCTAGCACAGCATGGTACAGTCTAGTACGGCATGGTACAACCTAGCACAGTCTAGCACGGCATGGTACAACCTAGCACAGTCTAGCACGGCATGGGGCAACCTAGTATGGCATGGTACAACCTAGCACAGTCTAGCATGGCATGGTACAGCCTAGCACAGTCTTGCATGGCATGGAACAACCTAGCACATTCTAGCACGGCATGGAACAACCTAGCACATTCTAGCACGGCATGGTACAACCTAGCACATTCTAGCACGGCATGGTACAGCCTCGAGCTGTCTAGCACGGAATGGTACAGCCTAGAAATGTCTGACAAAGTCTAGTATGTCTAGTTCAGTCTGGTACAATCTAGATTAGAATGGTCTAGTTCAGTCTGGTACAATCTAGATTAGAACGGTCTAGTTCAGTCTGGTACAATCTAGATTAGAACGGTCTAGTTCAGTCTGGTACAATCTAGATTAGAACGGTCTAGCAGTGGGAATGTTCTTCTAGTTTACTGCTGCTGTAAACTTTTGACGTGGAGTGAGAGACAGAGGGAGAAGGAAAAATCCTACCTTCCTCCCTCTCTTCCTCCCTCCTTCCATAACAACCCTTCCTCCCTCTCTTCCTCCCTCCTTCCATAACAACCCTTCCTCCCTCTCTTCCTCCCTCTTTCCATAACATCCCTTCCTCCCTCTCTTCCTCCCTCCTTCCATAACAACCCTTCCTCCCTCTCTTCCTCCCTCCTTCCATAACAACCCTTCCTCCCTCTCTTCCTCCCTCCCTCCCTTCACGGCCAACCAGAGCTCAGGGAAAAATAGGTCACTACTGGTTAGGCTGCTGCAGCGAGAGAGAGAGAGAGAGAGAGAGAGAGAGAGAGAGAGAGAGAGAGAGAGAGAGAGAGAGAGAGAGAGAGAGAGAGAGAGAGAGAGAGAGAGGTTGGCTGAGGCTACAGTGGAGAGGAACTCAAACACAGTGGGCTCACTGTAGTGGCATCTAGGTAAACAAACCCCCACCTACATTCAGTCGTTCAATCCTCCACTCTAAAAGCTAACACACCGTGAGAACTGAGCTCATAGCACCACTGGTGCAGGATGTTAGCCTTTAGCTTTGACTAAGAATCTGGAGCAGGCTGCTAGCCTTTAGCTTTGACTAAGAATCTGGAGCAGGCTGCTAGCCTTTAGCTTTGACTAAGAATCTGGAGCAGGCTGCTAGCCTTTAGCTTTGACTAAGAATCTGGAGCAGGCTGCTAGGCTTTAGCTTTGACTAAGAATCTGGAGCAGGCTGCTAGCCTTTAGGTTATGTCCGTTTTGAAAGGAACCTTCCTGCAGCCTGTTCACTCCAGCTGGGGAAGCTCTGCTGAATATTAGAGTGTGTGTGTGTGTGTGTGTGTGAGTGAGAGAGAGAGAGAGAGAGTGTGTGTGTGTGTGTGTGTGTGTGTAAGAGCCCTTGAAAATATTGATTGAGAAACACAAGCGTTATGCAATCTTATATTAGTGTCTGAGGAAGCACTCCTCCTCCTCCAGTATACACAAACACAGACACACACACACACACACACACACACACACAGCCTAGCATGTTATGCAGTAAAAAATAAAGCTAGACCTTGAGCATGTCCTGGCCTGTACGAAATAAATCCACAAGAGAAGCCAGTGGAGTGACTGTTTGGTATGGGGAACAGACTGGTTGACTGTTTGTTTGGTTTGGGGAACAGACTGGATGACTGTTTGTCTGGTTTGGGGAACAGACTGGTTGACTGTTTGTTTGGTTAGAGAACAGACTGGATGACTGTTTGTTTGGTTAGAGAACAGACTGAATGACTGTTTCTTTGGTTAGAGAACAGACTGGATGACTGTTTCTTTGGTTAGAGAACAGACTGGATGACTGTTTGCTTGGTTAGAGAACAGACTGGTTGACTGTTTGTTTGGTTAGAGAACAGACTGGTTGACTGTTTGTTTGGTTAGAGAACAGACTGGATGACTGTTTGTTTGGTTAGAGAACAGACTAGATGACTGTTTGGTTAGAGAACAGACTGGGTGACTGTTTGTTTGGTTAGAGAACAGACTGAATTACTGTTTCTTTGGTTAGAGAACAGACTGGATGACTGTTTGCTTGGTTAGAGAACAGACTGGTTGACTGTTTGGTCAGAGAACAGACTGATTGACTGTTTGTTTGGTTAGAGAACAGACTGGATGACTGTTTGTTTGGTTAGAGAACAGACTGGATGACTGTTTGTTTGTTTAGAGAACAGACTGGATGACTGTTTGTTGCGATAACAGACTGAATGACTGTTTGTTTGTTCAGAGAACAGACCGGATAACTGTTTGGCTAGACAATTCATAGCTGGGTTGGTTCATTTTCCAGACAGGATGACTGTTTGGCTGTTTGATCGACAGACTGGCTGACTGTTTGATGAACACACTGGTATGGTGCTGACTGACTGTTTGGCTGTTTGATGAACAGACTGGCTGACTGTTTGATGGACAGACTGGTATGGTGCTGGCTGACTGTTTCATGACTGTTTGATGAACAGACTGGGATGGTGCTGGCAGACTGTTTCATGACTGTTTGATGAACAGACTGGTATGGTGCTGGCTGACTGTTTCATGACTGTTTGATGAACAGACTGTTTCATGACTGTTTCATCGGTTCTGCTCCTTAATGTGCCACGCAGTGTCTGGCGAGTCTGTTGCTATAGCAACCAGAAGTGCCAGCATGGACACGCATGGCAACGCAAATACTACACACACACACACACACACAGCACACTACGTATATAAATATCAATAAATACAACAAATATAAATATATATTACCGGAGAAGATGAGCATACGGAAAACCTAAGTCCAATACAACAGTCCATCTGCCCCTCCACACACACACACACACACACACACACACACACACACACACACACACACACACACACACACACACACACACACACACACACACACACACACACACACACACACACACACACACACACGTGACAGTTTAGAAGTGGTGAGGAAAGAACAATGGTAAAGCTCATGCTCTCTTTCTCTCTAGGCCGCGTGGGTGGGGCTTAGGTCATCTTTGCTTTGCTCATAGCTCATATGACGACATCCTAAGAGTTTTCTAACGTTATGAACTACCAACCCAAAGCACTGGGTTTGAATCTACTAACCCAAAGCACTGGGTTTGAATCTACTAACCCAAAGCACTGGGTTATAATCTACTAACCCAAAGCACTGGGTTATAATCTACCAACCCAAAGCACTGGGTTATAATCTACCAACCCAAAGCACTGGGTTATAATCTACTAACCCAAAGCACTGGGTTATAATCTACTAACCCAAAGCACTGGGTTATAATCTACCAACCCAAAGCACTGGGTTATAATCTACCAACCCAAAGCACTGGGTTATAATCTACTAACCCAAAGCACTGGGTTATAATCTACTAACCCAAAGCACTGGGTTATAATCTACCAACCCAAAGCACTGGGTTATAATCTACCAACCCAAAGCACTGGGTTATAATCTACCAACCCAAAGCACTGGGTTATAATCTACCAACCCAAAGCACTGGGTTATAATCTACTAACCCAAAGCACTGGGTTATAATCTACCAACCCAAAGCACTGGGTTATAATCTACCAACCCAAAGCACTGGGTTATAATCTACTAACCCAAAGCACTGGGTTATAATCTACCAACCCAAAGCACTGGGTTATAATCTACCAACCCAAAGCACTGGGTTATAATCTACTAACCCAAAGCACTGGGTTATAATCTACTAAC
>CM030187.1:16791941-16806941 GCA_017639675.1 Aplochiton taeniatus
CACACAGACACACATAGAGCCATGCCTTCTACAGACCCTTTAAACCATGTCTCGATACCAAAGACAGCAGCAGAAGAGAATCGAAGTTGCTAGATGAATTTTAAGTATCGCACACGCGCAAGTGCACGTGCACACGCACGCGCACGTGCACACACACACGCACACACACACACACACCTGTGTTCCATTAGGGCCCTGCTCTCTTTTGTAGCTGTCAGAGACAATGGAGTGACACTGGGACTGAAAGGTCAGAATCAACAGTCTACTGTAGCTGTTTGAAAGGCAGAGCATGAGTCTATTGTAGAGAGAGAAATGGCTGCAATGAAAAGCTGTCTGAAGGATCGGGTTCAAACAAGGTAATTACATCGAGAGAAAAAAGTGAGAAAGAGAAAGAGAGGGAGATGGATAGGGGGAGAGAGAGAGAGAAAGAGAGAGAGAGTGGGATAAAGATATTTAGTGAGGAAAATAATTAGAGAGAGAGAGAGAGAGAGAGAGAGAGAGAGAGAGAGAGAGAGAGAGAGAGACAGAGAGAGAGAGAGAGAGAGAGAGAGAGAGAGAGAGAGAGAGAGAGAGAGAGAGAGAGAGAGAGAGAGAGACAGAGAGAGAGACAGAGAGAGAGAGAGAGAGAGAGAGACAGAGAGAGAGAGAGAGAGACAGAGAGAGAGAGAGAGAGAGAGAGAGAGAGAGAGAGAGACAGAGAGAGAGAGAGAGAGAGAGAGAGACTGGAGGGTCTGGGATGTAAACCACACGGGGTTACCAGGACAACAAACTGCAGACCTCTCAGGTTCCAATCACGGCTACAGCTGCGGCCGTTAAGAGTAGGCTTGTTACCGTGGTAATCTGCCCGGTGACCGGCCATCACTGTTACCATGCAGCAGGCCTGGTTACCAAGGCGATCCCTCGGTGGGTTCTTCTACACCAGCAGAATACCAATGGTGGTGGAAGTAGAGGGAGGGGGAGATGAATGGGGGGAGGGAGAGGGGGAGAGGGTGGATGAAGGGAAAGAGAGGAGGGAAATGGTGGACGTGGGGGGATGGGGAGGAGTATGGGAGAGGGAGAGAAGGAGAGAGAGGGGGGAGGTATAGATGGAGAGAGGGAAGGAGGGATGGGGAGGGAGAGAGAAAGAGATGGGGAGAGAGAGAGAGATGAGTGGGTGAGAGAGAGACAGAGAGAAAGAGAGAGAGAGATGGAGAAGGAGAAGGAGAGATGAGGGGGTGACTCCTGAGCAGCAGATCTCTGTGTTCCATGCTAAACCCGACAGAGCCCTCCATGTGCTGCCATGGAGACGGAACACAGCCAGCGGTTCACTTAACCAGGCGGATGGAGGGAGAGGGGGCGGGAGGGAGGGAGGGAGGGAGGGAGGGAGGGATGAAGGGGTTCTCTATCACTCAGATAACACTGTGGTGTGATGATAGGACTGGAGGAGCTGCAAGCACATTAACTAACTCATGTGCATGTGTGTTAGCCTGAGTCTCTCTGTGTGTGGATGTTTGGATCTATGTGTGTGTGTGTGTGTGTGTGTTTGTGTGTGTCTGTGCGCGGGCTTTACAGTAAGTACACTGCAGATATAGATATACCAGAGTGAACACACAGCAGGTTCTCTTTGTGTGTAGCCCAGTATAGTGGAGGTCTGTTCTAGCTCCTTTCTGTGAGCACCACACATCTTTCAACCTTTAGAGGTGTGAAACTAACACAGCGCACTGTAACACTAATTTACACCGTTAAAGTACCACCTACCCCAAACTAACGCTGTAGCACTAATTTACACAGTTAAAGTACCACCTACCCCAAACTAACGCTGTAGCACTAATTTACACAGTTAAAGTACCACCTACCCCAAACTAACGCTGTAGCACTAATTTACACAGTTAAAGTACCACCTACCCCAAACTAACGCTGTAGCACTAATTTACACAGTTAAAGTACCACAACGCAACACTTATTTTCATCAGCAGCGGAGGACAGTTTATAACTTCATTTGACGGACTACAATGTCCGTTTACTGTATTTAGAGGAATAACGTCTTAATACAGAGTCTCCACGAAGCCCCAGACCCTCACTGACACACCAACAGGAACCACAGCTGACTTCTGCTTATTCCACATGCAGTTTGGCTTCTCAGAGTGGGATAATAACCCTCCCTTGTAGATACGGACGCCTCAGCCACACCCCCCCGTCTCACTGTAACGGCATGACAACGGTCAATGTGACCTCTCTGTGTGACCCTCGGGCCTTTAGGGTGACTTCACATTTTTACCATGAGGTCACGAGTCACACCAGCTGACTGACCCCACCCAAGAGAGAGATGGAGGGAGGCGGGGGGGGGGGGCTGATTAAGAGAGACAGAGGGAAGGAGGGGGGGGGGATGCACTCTTGATCATAAAGTATGCCAGACAAAACCCTAATGTCACTTTCTAAACAGGTAAATATGAACTTAACCCTGGTGTAACTTTATAAACAGATCAACTTAACCCTAATGTATTAAACCAGGAGAAGGACATATTTAATGACTGCTGATGTTGATGAGCCACTGAGCAGATGATCAATAAAGAATGACAGAGAAACACAAAGAGGAAGAGGAGGAGGAGGGAAGAGGAGGAGGAGGGAAGAGGAGGAGAGAGGAGGAGGTTGTTTTGTGGCTTAGTGTAGCAGAGGAAGAGGAGGAGGAGAGGAGGAGAGAGGAGGAGGTTGTTTTGTGGCTTAGTGTAGCAGAGGAAGAGGAGGAGGAGGGAAGAGGAGGAGGAGGAGAGAGGAGGAGGAAGAGGAGAGAGGAGGAGGAAGAGGAGCTGTAATAATAACAGGCGACAGCCTCAAGACTAACCACTCTATGTCAAGGTCAGCCTCAGAACGAACACACACACACACACACACACACACACACACACACACACACACACACACACACACACACACACACACACACACACACACACACACACACACACACACACACACACACAGGAGGGAATGTAGGGAGACTTGAGATGGAGAAGACTTGGAGAAAAAAGAAGGGAGGTTTTAAAAATGGAGAAGAAAAAAGAAGGGAACAGAACAGACAGAGAGAGAAGTGAGAGAGTAAAAAAAGAACGAGGGGAGGAAAACGAGCGTAAACAACTATGAACAGAACACTCCTCCCCTCTTCCTCCCCTCTTCCTTCCCCCGTGCAGGCTGGGAAGGCCCTGGGGGGAGGGAGGGAGGGAGGGAGGGAGGGAGGGAGGGAGGAGCTCCCAAAATAACTGGGTTGTTACCTCAGTGTAGTCTTTCCAGTTACAGTGTGAGGACAGCCAGTCCTATTCCCAATGGAATAACCCTAACCCTAACCCTATTCTCAATGGAATAACCCTAACCCTAACGGAACAACCCTAACCCTAACCCTATTCCCTGTGGAACAACCCTAACCCTATTCCCTGTGGAATAACCCTAACCCTATTCCCGATGGAACAACCCTAACCCTAACGGAACAACCCTAACCCTAACCCTATTCCCTGTGGAATAACCCTAACCCTATTCCCAATGGAATAACCCTAACCCTAACCCTATTCTCAATGAAATAACCCTAACCCTAACCCTATTCCCAATGGAATAACCCTAACCCTAACCCAAATGGAATTGGAATAACCCTAACCCTAACCCTATTCCCAATGGAATAACCCTAACCCTATTCCCAATGGAATAACCCTAACCCTATTCCCAATGGAATAACCCTAACCCTAACCCTATTCCCAATGAAATAACCCTAACCCTAACCCTATTCCCAATGGAATAACCCTAACCCTAACCCAAATGGAATTGGAATAACCCTAACCCTAACCCTATTCCCAATGAATAACCCTAACCCTATTCCCAATGGAATAACCCTAACCCTATTCCCAATGGAATAACCCTAACCCTAACCCTATTCCCAATGAAATAACCCTAACCCTAACCCTATTCCCAATGGAATAACCCTAACCCTAACCCAAATGGAATTGGAATAACCCTAACCCTATTCCCAATGGAATAACCCTAACCCTATTCCCAATGGAATAACCCTAACCCTATTCCCAATGGAATAACCCTAACCCTATTCCCAATGGAACAACCCTAACCCTAACCCTATTCCCAATGGAATAACCCTAACCATAACCCTATTCTCAATGGAATAACCCTAACCCTAACCCTATTCCCAATGGAATAACCCTAACCCTATTCCCAATGGAATAACCCTAACCCTAACCCTATTCCCAATGAAATAACCCTAACCCTAACCCTATTCCCAATGGAATAACCCTAACCCTAACCCCAATGGAATTGGAATAACCCTAACCCTATTCCCAATGGAATAACCATAACCCTATTCCCAATGGAATAACCCTAACCCTATTCCCAATGGAATAACCCTAACCCTATTCCCAATGGAATAACCCTAACCCTATTCCCAATGGAATAACCATAGCCCTATTCCCAATGGAATAACCCTAGCCCTATTCCCAATGGAATAAGATCATAATAATAGACTTACTGACTCCAACACCACACACACAGACACACTGATAGAAGTCTTAATGACTACAACACCATACACAGACACACTGATAGCTTAAGGACTCCAACACCATACACACATCACAGACACACTCACTGATAGCTTAAGGACTCCAACACTACACACACATCACAGACACACTCACTGATAGCTTAAGGACTCCAACACTACACACACATCACAGACACACTCACTGATAGCTTAAGGACTCCAACACCACACACACATCACAGACACACAGATCTCTCCATCTTCTTCCTTCCATCTCTCTTTCAACTACTCACCCATCCTCTATCTCTCTATCCATCCTTCTCTCCCTCCATCCACACATCTCTCCCTCCATCTACACCTCAATCTGTCTTTCTCTCCATCTCGCCCTCTATCTATTCTTTCTTTCACTATCTCTCTCTATTTCTCTCCATCTCTCCTGGTGATTGCGTTCTTATAATAGCAACACTGCATCCAGCCAGACAATCTGGGGCAGCTGCTGCTGCATGGGAAAACCCTGCTGCTCTCTGCTGTCTGTGTGTGTGTGTGTGTGTGTGTTTATCTATCTGTGTCTGTGTGTGTGTGTGCGTGTGTGTGTTTATCTATCTGTGTCTGTGTGTGTGTGTGCGTGTGTGTGTTTATCTATCTGTGTGTGTGTGTGTGTTTATCTATCTGTGTGTGTGCATGCGTGTGTCTCTGTGTAAATGTGTGTGATGTGTCTGTCTGTCTGTCTGTCTGTCTGTCTGTCTGTCTGTCTGTCTGTCTGTCTGTCTGTCATACACACAGAAAAACACACATTCTACACACTCATTCTCTCTCTCTCTCCTCTCTCTTCTCTCTCTCTCCTCTCTCATCTCTCCTCTCTCTCTCTCTCTCTCTCTCTCTTCTCTCTCTCTCTCTCTCCTCCTTCTCTCTCTCTCTCTCTCTCTCTCTCTCTCTCTCTCTCTCTCTCTCTCTCTCTCTCTCTCTCTCTCTCTCTCTCTCTCTCTCTCTCTCTCTCTCTCTCTCACTCACTCACTCACTCACTCACTCACTCACTCACTCACTCACTCACTCACATCAGCTGATTCCAGGGATGGACACAGTTAAAACAAACCCGGGTCAAAACCCTGGCACTGCTGCTAGGCTACCTGGCTGTGAGCTGGCTGTCAGGTTAGCTGCTAGGCTAGCTGGCTGTTCGGTTAGCTGGCTGTTAGCTTAGCTACTAGGCTAGCTGGCTGTCAGACCCCTCCCCTCCCCTCTCACATACTGCACATGGAGGGGGAAAGACCTTATGTTTACTCATGTGATCCTAAGAGCCTGACACATGCTGAGATGGAAAGATTGGCACCCCGTGTGTGTGTGTGTGTGTGTGTGTGTCCGGTAAGCTTTGAGAGTACCATTTGACATGCACGCATACGCACACACACACAGCCAACCAGGTTAATCAGGTTAATAGAACATAGACCGTGTTAATTACTAGAAGTGAAGCAGCATTGATGGTTCCACACGGTACAGACCACCTAACAACCACGCTGATGAAATGAAGCATCCCTCGCCCCCTCTCTTCTCTTCTCTCTCTCTCTCTCTCTCTCTCTCTCTCTCTCTCTCTCTCTCTCTCTCTCTCTCTCTCTCTCTCTCTCTCTCTCTCTCTCTCTCTCTCTCTCTCTCTCTCTCTCTCTCTCTCTCTCTCTCTCTCTCAATGCGGCAGCCTTTGATCAATAATTCACAGCTCTATGAGACACAAGGTCATATTTCAGCTCAGCTGACACACACACACACACACTCCTCTGCAAGATATACAGCTACTGCAATACCCTGGCAATAAGCTAGCTTAAAGAGAACGTGTGACTAATAGTCTGACTTATTTAATGAAGGTATTTAGACTAAACTAACGTTAGGGTGTAGTGTGTACTCTTTCATGCTCCGTGACCTCTAATTCATTCCATTCTGTTCTATTCTATTCTGCTGGCTGGATCTCTATTGATTGTTATTATCTGGTTCTATTCTATTCTGTTCTGTTCTGTTCTGCTCCTATGTGTTGGTGCTGACTTACTCTCTGAGGAAGGCCAAACAGAAAGCGGTTGATATGTGATATTTGGTGATATGTGATACTTCATGTCATATTTGATATGAAATATGTGATATTTCATGTCATATTTGATAGGTGGCGCTGTCTGTGTGATTACCTCAGCAGATTTCATTAATTAAGCATTAATAGCCCCTCTATAGAAATAATGCCGAATAATTCAAACCTATGAATCAAGTCAAACCCAGTTCATATACATTTACTGAGATCAACAGTCAGAAAGCCTCTCCTACATTCCAAAACAGCATCCTATGCCATCTGGTCTTCTAGCTGTGTGTGTGTGTGTGTGTGTGTGTGTGTGTGTGTGTGTGTGTGTGTGTGTGTGTGTGGACGGTAGCAGAGTGTGCAGACCTGGATTGACACCGAACAGAAAAGCAGGTCATCCACATTCCACTCTAATTGACTATTCAAACACTTATCTAACAAGCTGTGTGTGTGTGTGTGTGTGTGTGTGTCTGTCAGGGAGAACTCTGTCTGTCTGTAATGCTGCATGTTTAGAGGGGTAGCTGTTCTAAAATAGTTTTCCTTTCCCTTAGCGTTGTGCAGGAAACAGAGGTCAAAGTTCGCATGTGGTTCTGTCAGAGGCATTGATACTACTGCTTACTGCTTAGAACAGGTCGATCACATACTGGCTGTACTATGTTTAGAACAGGTTGATCACATACTGGCTGTACTATGTTTAGAACAGGTCGATCACATACTGGCTGTACTATGTTTCTGTACATATGAAGACAATCTGTTAGCTGGTCTAAAACTTTAAAATGGGGAGAAATCCTACACCCTGACAACACATGATTAAACACACGCGCACGCGCACACGCGCACATGCGCGCACACACACACACACACACACAGAAGCGACAGCAGCTTTCTAGCTGCCATCTGTTCAATGGCAGACCTAAATAGCATAGCCATTTAACCAAGCATTAGAGTGCCACAAAGTGCATGCACGTGCGCGCGCCACACACACACAGAAAGAGATACACACAAACCACAGGAGACAAATTAAGCACTACTACTGCTCTCTGAAATCACTGCTGTCTGCTGCTTGTTAACAGGAAGCAACCACAACAACAACACACCACCACCACAGCCAGTGACCAGGGTTCTACTGATCACCGTGACAACACACCACCACCACAGCCAGTGACCAGGGTTCTACTGATCACCGTGACAACACACCACCACCACAGCCAGTGACCAGGGTTCTACTGATCACCGTGACAACACCACAGAATGCTAAGCAGAGCCAGTGACCAGGTTCTTATACACCGTTCTTGGTGTCTGGATAAAGACCAACATCAATAATGATCAAATACAATATATAGGGATGCCCCGATCCGATCCCAAGTATCGTATTGGGGCTGATATCAACGTGTTTTAAAGGATCGGTATCGGCTATATTAAATCAGCAAATTACGCTACTTGTCAATTGTTGTAAACCACTAGGCTTTCATCACAATCTACGGCAGAGAGGTATGTGTTATGTAGTAAACAAAACGCTAAAATGTCCGCTGTATTATTTTGTTTTCTTTTTGTAAGACCTTGTGATGAAGTGGTTAAGCCAACTCCATCACCCATGTGTACTAACAGTAGCCTGCACACATCGTACCGCTCAAACACATTGTCACAACGTAATGAACGGCCAACAGTAGCTCTGTTACACATAGGGTCAACGTAGCAGTTACATCATGCCATCAAAGCACTCAGGGTACAATAGATAGGACAGACAGCGATTCTGTTTCCACTACCTTTTATTTTCCTTTTGTTTACATTTCTTGAATCGTTCATTCACACAGGCAAAGCTTAGCAGTCAACGTTCCGGGTGTCGGCATTCAGTGACGTAATCAGATGCGATAAAAACGTCCCTGGGTTAAACCATTTGGAGGGGGTAAAACTCCATAGGGAATACTAATGCTGATGGATTGAATTGGTTTTGCTAACTTACAGAACACACTGTGCCGCTGTGCCTAGGAAAATACAAATATGGGATCGGTCTCGGCAGACACTGAATATGAAAGTATCGGATCGGAGGGCAAAAAGCCTGGATCGGGACATCCCTAGTAATATAGGAACATTAAGGACAGATGCCCGTCGCCCGTGGTTACAGAATGCATATGGGACACTAGGCCTCCAAACTTCCTCAGTTACCCCAGACTCCTTCTTCTTCTTCTTCTTCTTCCTCCTCCTCCTCCTCCTCCTCCTCCTCCTCCTCCTCCTCCTCCTCCTCCTCCTCCTCACATTCCACCTCTACTAAAGAGAAGGGAACCCCCAGAGCAGACACTGCTTCACAATACCCTCTCTAACCTCCTCCTCCTCCTCCTCTCCTTCCCTCCTTCTCCTCCTCTTCCTCCTCCTGGCATCTCACACTCTCTCTGTAGTCTTTTATAAGGAGGTGAAACTGGTGGCTGTTCCATTCATTGTGCAAACTGAAATGTATGCGTGTACACATCCACAGACACTATCTAATGTTACACACACACACACACGATCACATGTTCTGTCACACACACACACATGAATCTCATGAATAAAGAATAAGCTGAAGTATTTAACAGGGTTCACAGGGAGGCCATTGGATGACTGACACAGAAACAGTCGTTAAGGGCCAGTGTGTTTGCGTGTGTTTGCGTGTGTGTGTGTGTGTGTGTGTGTGTGTGTGTGTGTGACTACACCCCGTGGAGAGAACACTGCCCTCATTCTAAGCCTAAACCGGCTCAAGTCACTCCACAAAGATCATGGTCGCCGTCTTTCAGTCCAGGGGGGGTCTAAGTGGGGCTTAGGCAGAACCAGGACCAGGACCAGGGCCAGAACCAGAACCAGCCTTCCCTTCCACAGGCCTATACCTACCAGGGGAGGTCTAAGTGGGGCTTAGGCAGAGTTAGCCACCATACAGTGGTGGGGTTGAACTTCTTTTCATTCAGAAAGCTTGGAAAGTCAGGCCACCATAACAGCCATGGAGTTACATTGTGTGTTCTCTAGCTCATAACATTTAATCACACAGTCAGGTTTTATTTAGGGACAGTTTCGTGACATGGCCGCATGCAAAAACCTCCAGAAAGCTCAAAAAAGCTCCTGGGTTTGGTGTAGCCGGAACAACCACTACAAACCCAGACCCAAACACTGTTAGAACAACCACTACAAACCCAGACCCAAACACTGTTAGAACAACCACTACAAACCCAGACCCAAACACTGTTAGAACAACCACTACAAACCCAGACCCAAACACTGTTAGAACCACCACTACAAACCCAGACCCAAACACTGTTAGAACCACCACTACAAACCCAGACCCAAACACTGTTAGAACCACCACTACAAACCCAGACCCAAACACTGTTAGAAAACCACTACAAACCCAGACCCAAACACTGTTAGAACAACCACTACAAACCCAGACCCAAACACTGTTAGAACACCACTACAAACCCAGACCCAAACACTGTTAGAACAACCACTACAAACCCAGACCCAAACACTGTTAGAACAACCACTACAAACCCAGACCCAAACACTGTTAGAACAACCACTACAAACCCAGACCCAAACACTGTTAGAACCACCACTACAAACCCAGACCCAAACACTGTTAGAACAACCACTACAAACCCAGACCCAAACACTGTTAGAACAACCACTACAAACCCAGACCCAAACACTGTTAGAACCACCACTACAAACCCAGACCCAAACACTGTTAGAACCACCACTACAAACCCAGACCCAAACACTGTTAGAACAACCACTACAAACCCAGACCCAAACACTGTTAGAACAACCACTACAAACCCAGACCCAAACACTGTTAGAACAACCACTACAAACCCAGACCCAAACACTGTTAGAACCACCACTACAAACCCAGACCCAACACACTGTTAGAACAACCACTACAAACCCAGACCCAAACACTGTTAGAACACCACTACAAACCCAGACCCAAACACTGTTAGAACAACCACTACAAACCCAGACCCAAACACTGTTAGAACCACCACTACAAACCCAGACCCAAACACTGTTAGAACCACCACTACAAACCCAGACCCAAACACTGTTAGAACAACCACTACAAACCCAGACCCAAACACTGTTAGAACAACCACTACAAACCCAGACCCACTCACAATGTTTCCCTTGGCATTGCAATGGCTCTCAGGAAATACACAAAGGGGCAAACTAAGCTAAAGGTTCCACCTCTATAGAGAAGAACTGGGAAAGCTATTCTATACATAAAGCAGCAGATAATAAATTGCTTTCCAGATTGGAGATCATTCATTCAGCATTGAGGAAGAACAAGGTCCAATTCTCTCCCTGACAACAAGCTCCACCATTTCAATTCAAACAGAACGTATCCCCCCCCCCCCCCCCCCCGTCAGACAGGATACCCCCCCGCCCATCAGACAGGATGGTTTGAGGTCGGACAGCTCACGTGTCAGCTGCTCCTGCTCTAGCATGTGGACGAGAATTCCGTCGGTTTCACATTGCATGTTTCCTGAGTTCACACTGCCAACACAACGAGGCACACTGCGAACACGCGCGTGTACACACACACACACACACACACACACACACACACACACACACCACACACACACACACACACACACACACACACACACACACACACACACACACACACACAGACGAGAGAAATGCAGGCATCTGAAGCAGTGTTATATAAGCCTTTCTGCTAGAGCACAGGGCTGACAATCAAAGCCTCGGAACGATAGCTACAAAAAGGGTGGTTTCTAAATGGAACCAGGCCCACCCATCTACAACACAACGGTTCTAAATGGAACCAGGCCCACCCATCTACAACACAACGGTTCTAAATGGAACCAGGCCCATCCATCTACAACACAACGGTTCTAAATGGAACCAGGCCCATCCATCTACAACACAACGGTTCTAAATGGAACCAGGCCCACCCATCTACAACACAACGGTTCTAAATGGAACCAGGCCCATCCATCTACAACACAACGGTTCTAAATGGAACCAGGCCCACCCATCTGCAACACAACGGTTCTAAACGGAACCAGGCCCACCCATCTACAACACAACGGTTCTAAATGGAACCAGGCCCACCCATCTACAACACAACGGTTCTAAATGGAACCAGGCCCATCCATCTACAACACAACGGTTCTAAATGGAACCAGGCCCATCCATCTACAACACAACGGTTCTAAATGGAACCAGGCCCATCCATCTACAGAACGTCTACCTTGGTGATATCAGGGTAGTGGTAGTAGTAGAGAGATCTCACTGGTGTCTGAGACTGAGCCTTCACCATCAGGAGGAGGATAGGGAGAATACACGGCATTGACTAGAAACCCTGCAGTCACGTTTCAAAGGGGAGGAGGGAGAGAGCTGGGGAGGGGGGTAGAGAAAGAGAAGGAAGGTAGAGAGAGGGAGAGAGAGAGAGAGAGAGAGATATAGAAAAAGCGAGGGTAGAGAGAGAGGAGAGAGAGGAAGAGAGAGGAAACCATCCTTCATCCTCCACCCAGGAGAGAGGGAAGGAGCTAAATGAAAGGTGGGAAGAGAGTGGGTGGAAGAAGGGAGGATGGAGGGATAGAGGAGAGGAGGAGACCCAGGAGAGAACGAGCTCTGTGTGTGTGTGTGTGTGTGTGTGTGTGTGTTCTCTGTGTGAACTCGAGGCAGGGCTCAGCTCACTGCAGAGGCAGTAAATTATGAGCAGGCCGTTGGGCTGTTCCCCTCCCCCTCTGTCTGCCTGTCTAACCCTCCACCTGTCTAACCCTCTCCCACTACTTCTGTCTGCCTGTCTAACCCTCCACCTGTCTAACCCTCTCCCTCTACTTCTGTCTGTCTGTCTGTCTGTCTGTCTGTCTGTCTGTCTGTCTGTCTGTCTGTCTGTCTGTCTGTCTGTCTGTCTGTCTAACCCTCCCCCTCTGTCTGCCTGTCTAACCCTCCCCCTCTGTCTGCCTGTCTAACCCTCCCCCTCTGTCTGCCTGTCTAACCCTCCCCCTTTGTCAGGCCATGTCTCCCAGTCTTGTATACTGGGAGTAGTGGACTATCCAGTGAGCTTTCCTAGATTAGGGTTAGGGTTAGGGTGAGGGTTAGGAGGAGAACCAAACTGTCCTTCTGAGCGTTCCAGAATCCTGGAACTCCACCAGCGTTCCATCACGTGTTCTAGAACCGCTGTGAAATACTGGAGACTGCTTCTAAACTAGTCCTCTCTGACGGCCCTGTGTGTGTGTGTGTGTGTGTGTGTGTGTGTGTGTGTGTGTGTGTGTGCGCGTGTGTGTGTATGTGTGTGTGTGTGTGTGTGTGTGTTCTGTGATCAACTGTGGCTCAAGCTGAAACAGTGAACATCATATTCTTCACAAGGCAGTCAGTGAAAACCTTACTGGGACTAGAATGCATGGGACACGCGTGAGTGAGCGTGTGTGTGTGTGTGTGTGTGTGTGTGTGTGTGTGTGTGTGTGTGTGTCTATTTGGAAGCATGACAGAAATGCAAGCTACCCTTCTGCATTCTGTCAGAGCATGTTCAAGATGAGAATGGCCTGACTTAACACACACACACACACACACACAAACACACACAGGGTGAGGGCAGGGCAGGGTAGAACAAGCAGGGAGCTGTCTGACTTCTTGGCAGCAGCTCAGACATCTGCTGAGAAGGTCAAGCTTCCAACACGCATGGAACCAATCAATGGAGGCCTGCACTACACCCCCCCCCCCCCCTACCACACACACACACACACACACGGTGGGTCATACACACTACACACACAGTTCAGCCCTACCACGAGATGATCCAAACAAAGAACATTGTTTCTTTCTCTTTCTCCTCTTTTCTCTGCCTTTGTCAAAAAGTGCATGTACATTCATAAACACACACACACACACACACACACACACACACACACACACACACACCAGGGAACTCTGGCCCACGGTGTATGGGCGCTCCAGAGAGCTCTATCTCTACAGCCTTGAGGACTGAACACCAGTCAGACTAATGTTCTACCAGAAAACACAGTGCATAGGAGGACCATGGTGGAGCACACCGTGTGTGTGTGTGTGTGTGTGTGTGTGTGTGTGTGTGTGTGTGTATGTGCCCACACAGACCTTATCTCAGGAAAAGAGAGTCTGCTATTGTCTGTTGTATTGTGTGTGTGTGTGTGTGTATGTTGTGTGTGTGTTTGCTAGGTGAAAGGAGATGTTACAGTGTGGTATTGTGGTTCTAGTGTCTGTGTGTATGTATTGTGGTTCTGTTGTGTGTATGTTTGTGTGTTTGCAAGGTGAAAGGGGAAGTTAAAGTGTGGTATTGTGGTTCTGTTGTGTGTGTGTGTGTGTGTGTGTGTGTGTTACAGTCAGTGACATTGCTGATTGTGTTGTCTTGTAGCACTGAGGCCGTGTCAATATGTACTTTGCCCTTCTCACACACACACACACACACACACACACACACACACACACACACACACGACATGCTGGCTGGCAGGCAAACCCCTGCTGTAATCCCTCGATTCAATATTGACACGCTGTCGACTGTTACTGACCACAACAACTAGAGAGAGAGAGAGAGAGAGAGAGAGAGAGAGAGAGAGAGAGAGAGAGAGAGAGAGATAGAGAGAACACAGAGAGAGAGAGAACACAGAGAGAGAGAGAACACAGAGAGAGAGAGAACACACAGAGAGAGAGAAAAAACAGAGAGAGAGAGAGAGAGAGAGAGAGAGAGAGAGAGAGAGAGAGAGAGAACACACAGAGAGAGAGAAAACAGAGAGAGAGAGAGAAAGAGAGAGAGCGAGAGAGAAAACAGAGAGAGAGAGAGAGAGAGAGAGAGAGAGAGAGAGAGAGAGAGAGAGAGAAATTATAAAAAGAGAGAGAGAAAAGAGAGGGGGGAGGGAAACAGATAGAAAGAGGGAGATAAGGGACAAAGAGAGAGAAGCCTGTAGTTATCTGGATATTTCCCTACAAGAAGACTTTGATCCTCTTTTCAAAAGCCATGCATGATATCTGACACATATCAGTCTCTCTCACACACACTCACTCACTCACTCACTCACTCACTCACTCACTCACTCACTCACTCACTCACTCACTCACTCACTCACTCACTCACGTGTGTGTATGTGTGTGTGTGTGTGTGTGTGTGTGTGTGAGAGAGAGAGAGAACGAGTTTATTTGTCCTCCTTTCGATCTTTAATGAATGGCCTTAATATTTAGGTCAAGTGCAGCTCTGTAGAGTAAACCAAACACTCCCAAAGTATTACAACCTGCTGGTGCTCCAGAGAAGACTACCTTACCAACCCTGCAGCTCTGTAGAGTAAACTGAAGACACCTAAACTATTACGACATGCTTTATCTGTATAAAACCTGTTCGGAGCCTGCAGCCATACAAACCCCTTCCCTCCTCCTGTCAAAGCTTGGGCTCTGCCCCCCA
>CM030187.1:16811941-16826941 GCA_017639675.1 Aplochiton taeniatus
GTTGCGGGGGTTGTGTGTGTGTTGTGTTTCAGACTGTCTAGGTTAGGGTTAGGGTTGGGGTACGTGTGTGTGTGTGACTGTGTGTGTGTTGTGTTTCAGACTGTCTGGGTTACGGTTAGGGTACGTGTGTGTGTGTGACTGTGTGTGTGTTGTGTTTCAGACTGTCTGGGTTAGGGTTAGGGTACTTGTGTGTGTGTGACTGTGTGTGTTGTGTCTCAGACTGTCTGGGTTAGGGTTAGGGTACGTGTGTGTGTGTGTTGTGTCTCAGACTGTCTGGCACTGGGCCACAGCAACAGTGGACCAGCCAGCTCTGCTTCTTATTACGCAGAGCAGAGCTGATCATATGCCTACTCCTTCCCCTCTCGTCACATGACCCTAACCCCAACCCTAACCTTGACTCTAACCCCTAACACTAACACTAACATGCAGGCCTCAGCTATGTAAAGCTATCAGGAATAATTGGGATCGAGGCTTTTTGTTTTCCAGATTGAAGGCTATGAAATCAACAAATAAGATATGATAGATTCAGACTATAAATAGGGGGTCTGTGTAAGGGCTGAGGCCAGCTCTACACTGCTAACCTTCAGATGGTGGATCAACGTATAGCAGCCACACATACACTGGATGCATTAGTCATTATCTGATGCTGAACTGAGGGATTGTGTGTGTGTGTGTGTGGGGGGGGGGGGGGGGGGGGGGGGGGGGGATGGGGAAGCCAGCCGGCCAGTCAGCTTAGGTTACAATCTGTTTCCTTAGGCACCAGAAAACAAACCACTAACGCACTCCATACATCCAGCCAGTAAGCCAATCAGTCAGTCAGCCAGCCAGTCACCCAGCCAGTCAGTCAGTCAGTCACCCAGTCCACTAGGGCACATTCATATTTAGACTATAAAATGTACTGTCATTTCTGTAATATTAAGACAACTACAAATCATTATTGGGACTGATACTGATTCTTCTAAGAAACTCATAGAATAGCTACAGCATCATACCCATAATCTTTTGTAATGTAATATATATATATATATATATATATATATATATATATATATATATATATATATATATATATATATATATATATATATATATGTCCTGATCATGTAGTGAGAGGACCTCTCTTTCAGACCCTATCTCAGATTCGCACGCTGACAGAATATTTAGTATTTTGGACGAAGATCAACTGAGCTGGAGTCGCTTTGCTGTATGGGCCAGTGGAAATGATTAGTTAAAACATGTTTGTGTGTGTGTGTGTGTGTGTGTGTGTATGTGTGTCACTGAAGACTGGTAGTAACACTTAGGGACTATCCCAAAGTAAAGCAGCAGTGTTTCACTGAAATAGACTGACCAGCAACACACTGGAACAGACGCATGCACCAGCTACAAGGGCAGGAAAAACGAAACGGACCAGCGTTTAGAAATATTCTAGAACATAACAATCCATAACACCAAAGCAAACCATACCTCCTTAGTTCCATCTCTCCACTGTACTCTGAACTATGGTGATATGCATTGCTCAACCACACACACACACACACACCCACCCACACACACACACACGTGCACAGAGACACATACAGAACAGGTTACAGAACATTTACAGAATACCTTTGTCCTCAGAGAGAAGCCCAGTGTTTTCTACAGTAGGAGAGCTGCCTTCACTTTGTATCTGATCCTAAAGCACAACACCATGGGTGTATTTATACATCTTAGTTTGCCGGGAATCACACCCATGTCTGGAGCAGTGTACCAGTGGGTTCCTTCTGTTGTCTATGTAGGAGCTGAACACACACACACACACACACACACACACACACACACACACACACACACACACACACACACACACACACACACACACACTGTCCACCAGAGCAACTTCAGTATGGAACATTCTACTCTGCAGCCTGTCAACTCAGATTCTGCTGAATAGCACCACACACACACACACACACACACACACACACACACACACACACACACACACACACACAGTACAGCAACTCGCTAGTGACCTCAGGTAACGACCCCATCACACACACACACACACACACAGCTAGCTACTGTACGCGCATTCGCGCACGCACACACACACACACACACACACACACACACACACACACACACACACACACACACACACACACACACACACACACACACCACACACCACACACCACACACCACACACACAGGCCTACATGTTTAACTGTGAAGCAGCACAACGGGCCGCCCTATAGCCGGTGACCCTCCAGTCTCTTTCAGCTGAATATGGATGAGGGCGGCAGTTTGGTGACAAATGAGGTGGGCTGTTGTTCTCTGCTGCTGGGGCCTTTGAACGTTTCACATCACGGCTTACTTTGCCTTCTACCCGGGGGGACTGGGTAAAGGGACTAGTAACACAACGTGATGATGGGGAGGAGGAGGATGAAGATGACAGCGTGTCAAATCAACCAATCAACCTCCATGTACTAATGAAATAACGCTATTTCAATTTGATTTTTTTTTTTGCTGTAAAAGGGTAAGGATCTGGTACCACTAGTACTTAAATGCCACTTGAAAGAAATTATGTCATCTACCCTGGATTCACTAAATGCCTACATCTCTAATAAAAAACAGCTACCTTAAAATATATTATTAACCATCACAACATTCTCCTGATCACATCCGTTGGATAATGTCTAAGACAATCTGATTGACTGTGAGCTGTGTAATGGCGTTTAATAACATTAAACCCTGAATAAACACGTCGTCTTCGAGAGTCTTTGGACAAAGGAATGCATAAACGCTCCATGAACTATACTTACATCCAGCCTGGCGTCTGGTCTCAACAGGCTAAACAATTTGGCGTTTCATTTCAACGTTTGGACATCTAGAATGAAGCAGACAATCTGTACCAGACTGGCTGTACAGCGGACATTGTTTTAGCTATTTCGATGTATATTCGAGATACTAATAACATGGGAATAAGACATAATGACATCTATTTATAAAATTGACAACGACACATATCCTCTCGTTATTGTAAAACTCCTGTTATGCTCACAACCCAATCGAACGCTGGCTATTTTTTTTACTACTATACTGTAGTATTCGAATCCCTTTTTTTGTCCAAGTTGTAGCAAGGCTTTGTGAATGTCTGTCTGTCTGTCTGTCTGTCTGTCTGTCTGTCTGTCTGTCTGTCTGTCTTCAAGTACACCACACATTTCTTTGCAATGACACTCTAGTTGTTAACCACGCGGTAATACGGATTATCTAAATGCAAAGAACAAATCCGTAATGCTAAAAAGCCACGATCGTCAGCTGATTTTGTGTTGGTCCAGATTATGCCAGCTCCCTTGGAGCGGCTGTTTGCTCACAGAATTCCGTGACATGGCTTTCAAGTGCGCTCAAGCTGAAGGCTAACGTTAGCTTGCTCCCAGCCCCCCTACTGGTATATGGATAACCTGCTGCCTTAGAATGCAATGTGTTGAAAATGTAATTTCTGCAATAATACACAAAAATATTGCTTTTACTAACACCAATAGTAGAGCATTGGCGCCGAATTTAAAATGAGGTTAGTAACAAGCAACACATCCGAAACTAGGCTGGAGCGAGCTAGCCACACAGAATTTCCAGAATCCCGGTCTAGTAGTACAGTCTTGCCTGTAAAATACAAAAACGGCTTGGTTGTGACATTACCGTTAGGTCGGGATTGTCGTTGTCACGGTGGTTGACAGCGCGGATAACACCGGTTCTCCAACCCCAGCAGCCGATGTCTCCTATCTCCATTGGCTCCTCTCCGCTCACACAGAGGAACCGCTTCCCAACCAGCTCCGGGCGCGCTTCGACTGCCATGGCCCGTCGCTCTGTTGAGTGGTTAAAAAACCCTCGAAAAGTTCGACACCGACGCCCTAAAGAGCTGACATTTACTACATGAAAATGTTCTAAATAGTCCTACTATAGAAAGAAAACAAAAAAGACAGTTGTTTGTCTCTAAAGTGTCGAGCACAACACGGGGATTTAAATTTCTAGCAGTCTCCACCCGCAAATAGCCACTCTCTCGCTCAGTGGAAAACAGCGAACACTGGTCCACATCACTCCCATCGTAAAAAAAAGTGTTCCTCCGCTTCCCGAGTCATGCAACCGTAAAAAACCGCAGTGGTAGACTTCTACATCCGCCTCAAACAAATTCGGTTATTTCTGAAGTCAATGTTGATATTATTATTTTGTCTAGGAATACCACATAAAACTTTTTGTTATACTTTATTTAAAGAGCATCAAATAGACCTTTTTCAGTATGGAACTAACGTGTAATAGGTTAGGAAATGTTAGCTTTGGCATCCCTTTCTGATAAATAGTGCCCGTACAAAGATACATTGAGATAAATCATGAATAAAAAAAATTGACTGACACTCAAAAAAAGGCTTAACATTATACCTCTTATTTAATTTTGCATAATTATTACTATTAGTAAAATACTTAATACTAGTGAGTATTATTATCATAGCACTTATCCTTAATTATACACCTTTGCCTGATGCTTTGTTATACTTGAAAGAGAAAGATGTGGTATTCTCATATGTACTTGGATATGTGGAGCAGGTCACACCCTGTGATGGACGCTGAGGGAAGGGAAGACATGAGAGAGGAGGAACGATTGGAGAAATATATATATATGTACTGCATATATAGTATATATATATATATATATATATATATATATATATAATATATATATATATATAGAGAGAGAGAGAGAGAGAGAGAGAGAGAGAGAGAGAGAGAGAGAGAGAGAGAGAGAGAAGGAACAACAGGAGAAATATATATATATATATATATATATGTACTGTATATATATATATATATATATATATATATATATAGAGAGAGAGAGAGAGAGAGAGAGAGAGAGAGAGAGAGAGAGAGACAGAGAGAGGATATATATATATATATATATATATATATATATATATATATATATGTATATATATATATATATAACAGACTATATGCCACATATACACTGTACACTGTATATATACATGTATATTCCTATGATATAAATGAATAGGCTATATCAATGCTACAATCTGAAAACAGCCAGTGGTACAAATTACAAAGTGACTGACTGAGCATGTGAAATAGTTTTATAACATCTGTTAAGATTTTTGTTTTTTGTTTTGTCATAACATCATTTTGTTTTGTTGTGTTGTTCTCCTTGTTGTTTTGCTTTGGCAACGTGAATGTTTGTTTTACCATGCCAATAAAGCTAATTTGAATTGAAACAGAATTGAGAGAGAAAGAAAGTAAGGGAGAGAGAGAGAGGTTAAGGGAGGTCCCATTGCTGATGGAATCACAAACCCCCTTGGGCTCCACGTTAAGCCTGACTGACTCTACAGTGAGCTCTGTAGAATAAAGAGCAGAGGAGAGAAGAGCAGAGGAGAGAAGAGCAGAGGAGAGAAGAGAAGAGGAGAGAAGAGGAGAGAAGAGCAGAGGAGAGAAAAGCAGAGGAGAGAAGAGCAGAGGAGAGAAGAGGAGAGAAGAGCAGAGAAGAGAAGAGGAGAGAAGAGGAGAGAAGAGGAGAGAAGAGGAGAGGAGAGAAGAGGAGAGGAGAGAAGAGGAGAGAAGAGGAGAGAAGAGGAGAGGAGAGGAGAGGAGAGGAGAGGAGAGGAGAGGAGAGGAGAGAAGAGAAGAGAAGAGAAGAGAAGAGGAGAGGAGAAGAGAGGAGAGGAGAGGAGAGGAGAGGAGAGGAGAGGAGAGGAGAGAAGAGAAGAGAAGAGAAGAGAAGAGAAGAGAAGAGAAGAGAAGAGGAGAGGAGAAGAGAGGAGAGAAGAGGAGAGAGGTCTCCTTATCTCAAAGCATACAGCTATTGTGATTATGCTATGTTTGCAATGTATTCAAGGAGAAAGACAGGTATAATTTATGTTTTGAAACCATACAGTCATTGTTTTCTTTCCAAGTGAATTTTTTTTAATAAATAGCATTCCCATTATGATTTAGCTGGTTTTCCTCTTCAGCCGTTCTATACGGAATGTGCTTAGTCTCTGGGTTCATATTGGCATCGTGTAGGTTCCCTGAGCTTCTCACTGACAGTTGTACAGGAGAAAGAGACGTAGAATAAGAGCAGAAGAATGAGAAGGAGAGAGAGGAGAGAGAGAGAGAGACAAAGAGAGAGTAGAGAGAGGGAGATTGATGGAGGAGAGGTAGATAGAGAGATGGGGAGATAGAAAGAAAGATGGAGAGAGAGAGAGAGAGAGAGAGAGAGAGAGAGAGAGAGAGAGAGAGAGAGAGAGAGAGAGATAGAGATAGATAGAGATAGAGAGATGTAGAGATAGATAGATAGATAGATAGATAGATAGATAGATAGATAGATAGATAGATAGATAGATAGATAGATAGATAGATAGATAGATAGATAGATAGATAGATAGATAGATAGATAGAGAGAGAGAGAGAGAGAGAGAGAGAGAGAGAGAGATAGATAGATAGATAGAGATAGATAGATAGATAGATAGATAGATAGATAGATAGATAGATAGATAGATAGATAGATGATAGATAGATAGATAGATAGATAGATAGATAGATAGATAGATAGATAGATAGATAGATAGATAGATAGATAGATAGATAGATAGATAGATAGATAGATAGAGAAAGATAGAGAGATAGAGAGAGAGATGGAGAGAGAGAGAGAGATGGAGAGAGAGAGAGAGAGAGAGAGAGAGAGAGAGAGAGAGAGAGAGAGAGAGAGAGAGAGAGATGGAGAGAGACCGTGGGGACTTTCCGTACATCACACTGCATAGAACAGCGCAGCGTGTTCATGAATAACAACTAGCTGTGGACTCTCTGTCTCTCCTCCACAGATGGGATCTATATCTGCCAAGTGCTTTCTATGGGGGGAATATCCATCTCCTCGACAGAAATGAGCATTGTGATAGCAGGGCCTCTCTCATCCATGATAATTATGTAACGCACCTAGCCAGACAGGGAAGCCTGGAACACTGAGGTGCTGCCTGATTACTGTCAGGGCATTGTGAGGAGGACTGAGTGTGAGAGCTGGATCTAAGCCAGGGCTACAGGCCTGTAATATTTATCTTTTCTAATCTACTATCTCTTAAACTGCTTCTGTTTGTTTATTGTTGGACATGTCTTTGATCTAGTTTGATCAATAATTCACGGTTGCCTTCTCTGGAAGTAAATCAAATAATATAAGAGTTTCAGTGGCTTGAGCAATCTCTTTCATTCATAATAATAGATATTTATTATGGAAAAATAGTACAAATCCTCAGAAAGTACGAAAACTGAGGATTTTTTTTCAATAGCAGGACATCTACCAAGCTGACAGCCAGTCTCTCTGATTAGACAATAAAAGCGACTTAAAACAGGAAGAAACTATCTGGTCTCAGGAAAACCCACAAACGACCTTTTCAGTACAATCTCTGGGTTTTTCAGCCCTCAGATATAACTCCCCAACACACAGCACTGTGACATGTGTCCTTGTCATTTGAAGACGTGGCCCATTGGAGAAACAGCTGCCAGTCAAGGAGAAAGGGCCATGCACCCACTTCATTTGAGTGTCATTACTATTTAGGTAATGTGTCCGCTCAAACTGTCTTTAGATGTTGTATATTTTAACGCACTTGGTCATTTGACATGAGCAAGCACCCTATAGGCCTTCAACATGTCAAGAATATTTAGTTTGGGGTGATTTTCTTCCAAGACTCAAAGTTACTCTGCATGCAAGGACTCACGGATAGAGACACTAAGTGGGACGCAAAAAGGATTCCACCAAAAATATAGAAAAAAATCGTTACATTTATCTTTAGTTAATTTTGTATTTGTCATTTAAGGGTGTTAATATTATCATTAAGGGCTCTCTCTCTCTGTATATGTAATTACGTTAGTGGTAGGCTATAGGCCTACATGTATAGGTTAGAAAGGCACTTTCAACACAGCTCAGGGGGAGAGTGCATCCTGCAAACCAACTGAAGGTTTATTCTCTGACATATTTTCCGTCATTCAGATATTTGCCAGAAATATTTCTTCTGGTCAACAAGCCTGGTATTACGGGCTATTGGAGTTCACACTACACTCTGATAAATAGGTAAAATTTGACTCAAGCTCTATCGCTGACCATGACACAATTCTCCAATACCCTTTCCCAGATGTTTCTTTCTGTCAAATATTTTCTGTGTTGGTCACTTTGACAAACCGAAACTTTGTGGTCCGCATTATTAAATAGTATTACATTTTTTCTTCTGAATGTTAACTATAATAGGTCATGTAAGAGCCAATAACCCCTATCATGCATAAGCTATGTTCACTATCACAGCATAGACACCTTCAAACATTTTATAAATTAAATATATATTAAATAGCAAATACATTTTTGTATGATTCCAATCGGGTTATCTGCTCTAAATTCAAGTCAAAGACAAGAAAAAACACGATTCCGTCGTATTGAAGAACGTGCTGTCACTCGTAGGACTTTACTTGAATTGCTATGATTTGGAAACTTTTGGGGTATGCTAAACAAACATACTTGGGGACCAAACTTGATATGACAGTCGCTATCTTGTGTTGTTCACCTAGAATATGGTAGGTTGGCGCTATAAACCAGTCTAACACTCGGGGTTGGAACAAAAACAGTTTCCCTGTATAATACAGGCTCTATTACGAAGAAATTATTTAATCTTAACACAGGGTCGGCCATAAAGATAATCTTCCCAACACGAAGAAATTCGAATTCCTCAGAATACATTCCTTTTTTTGAGTTTTATGCATCGATGGGTCTGAAACAGCCACGAATCTTCCAAATAGGAAGTGGAGCGCTGAAAGACAGTTTTCAGGATCCTGTCAAACGCGATAGTCACGATTAACGTATTTTATGGCCAATTGCAGTCTCTCGTTGGTGTAAACAAACTCTACTGGCCAATCACATTGGCCAAAGGGGATGTCTTTCCTATTGACGTCATCAACACTTTGGCCACCTCTGTGCGTGCCAGGAACAGAGAGCGGTGAGGAGGAAGAGGGGTGTCAGAGGAGGAGTTGATGACCCGTGTAATAAACATTTTTGGATTGTTAGAGACTACCTGGGATTGATCATGACTTTCTTACTGAAATAGTGACTTGGCGCGCTAAACGTCGGAATGTTTTTTTAGTTGCTGGTTTGATATATTTATAGCTTTTAGCGAAGTTTTGCCTGAAGTTTACAGTGGTGAATACCGCCCGGTGTGTTGCGCCTCTAGGGCCCTCTCTTGCCGCCGTCTACTGCTCACCCAACAAGGAAGATGGTGTCGTGGATGATATCAAGAAGCGTTGTGTAAGTTGGATACAATGTAATCAGATCAAAAATCTTGTCTATGTTGAATTTGTAAGTCTGTGTCTCGAATAATGTAACTCGTTAGGATTGTGTTATTCAGCTAAGTGTTATTACACAGAAGGTAGATTGTGTTATCAAGCCTAACCCGACGTGATGCAGGCTGGCTAGCTAACCGATCCATCACTAATGTCAGCTGAGCTAACGTCATTATATCTATTCAGAAAACCTTATCCATTAAACCTTAATGTATTGTTCTTGACAGCGACGTCATTATATATTCTTGACAGCGACGTCATTATATATATCATGTTCTTGGAAAGCTAACCGACAAGATTGTGTTTATAAAAGTTATGCGTAGCGTGTTATGTTACCTATAATGTCCAGGTGGATAAAGTTTTTTTGCTAACAAGCTAGGTGGATCCAGGTGGATAAAGTTGCTAACAAGCTAGCTAGCTTATTGTTGTTTACAGGCCACAATGAGCCGAGTCAGTTAACCGTTCATTATTTCGGGACGCGAAGTTTATTTTTCAAGCCACAGCAAGTTTCCTGTCAAGGTGTGTCAAGCACAGAGTAGCATTGCCGAAGTTATGTAGCCTGCTCCATTAGCAAAGGCATTGTTTATTACGGAGAGCAATTTTACAGACTGATTTGCAAGTGGGAACACTTTGGCCTCCAAACGCCCATAATTTCCCCGGTTACAACCCCCTTTCACTCCGTTGGCTCAGAGGAATGCCTTCTATGGCTGTTACATAAATGTTCATCCCTGTGGGCAGGATTGCTGAATCCAGGTGGTGTGTGTGTGGGGGGGTGGGGGGGGGGGGGGGGGGGGGGGGGGGGGGGGGCTTGCTCTTTAATACACCACTGTTGAGAATGCATGATAGGCTCCTTAACCGAGAACAACCGTGGCATTTATTCAGATCTGTGCTGTGTATACAAGACGAAGATCCGTTGGACACGGCCACTGCGTGCAGCAATTTAGAGCAAAACCACATACAAGTGGAAATGATAGGTTGGTTATACTGTGGACGATTTTAGCCGTTGATCAAAAGCTTGCTGGCCATGTGGGAGGAGCACACCCAATTTAGTGACCAGCTGCTTTTGCAGCAGTGCACACAAATCCTGCTGAAGGAAATCCGTAAATAAACTCCTTCTGTCAACTCAAAGAGAGAGAGAGCGCTTACTCTGATTTCAACTTCCGCTATTTATTCCTAATCTTGTTGGCCTAGATGTGGATGCGTCTGTGATTCAATTCTTTTAAGTCAGCCTGTCAGACTTCAAATGGTAAAGATTAAAGACACGGCTGTAGCCCTTTTGTAACATAGCACATTGGAGAGCTCTTGTCTCTGGCTAATGAATTGGTCTGCCAACCAAGTCACAGGTTGTTGGCTCGTAACTTTGAAAAACGTGTCTGTCAGGACTGAAGTGGTGATGGTGCTTAGTCTGTTAGTGTCCTTCAATCCTAGGTGTGCCCCTTTCTGAATGTATCATACATTACCATGGATGTGTCATACGTTGTTACCTAACCAGAAAGTGCACGTGAGTTATACAGGACCAAACCCTGACACTATGGCTTGTTTGTTTGTTGTGCAAACTTAAAGGAGTGGGATTGTTTTGTTGAGGGCTAGCTCTAGGTCTTTGGTTGTTTATATGTTGACTATGTTTCGTTCTAACGTTGTGTGCTCAGTATGAGCTGAGGGTTAACACTAGTCCCTCCTCTGTGCTTTCTAAAGGAAAATAAAGTGTTCAGGCCCAACCCTCTGTCCTCTGATTGGAATGAAAACAGATGTTAGAATCCAGATCCAGATCTCTAGGTCTAACAACGTTACCCCTGTAATGCTCTTTCTTTCTCTACCTCTTTCTTTTTCTCTCTCTCTCTCTCTCTCCCTCCCTCTCCCTCTCCCTCTCCCTCTCCCCGCCTGTCTCTGTGTGTGCTTTGGGATCCAGGGGAGATGGTGTTCTGTTTCAGGAAGCCAGGAACGTTGACCTGGAGCAGAAAGTCAAGGCGGAGGTTTATTTTTACAGCTGCAGGCTGCCAGGGAGTGCTTGGTTGAGGGGTGTGGGGGTGGGTCGGGTCTGTCACCAAATAGTTTCAAGACCTTTTGGTGGGGGCCCCTGTGTCCTTTGTGTGTGTGTGGTTTATGGTGAAGTGCCTTCTATCTGTGAAAACATTGAGGAAAACAGTTATGCTGCAAGGCTGGTTTCACTCTTAGAGGGCCCTGTGCATGTTGTAGGGGCCCCTGTGTCGGATGACCCCATTACTGGTAAACATAGGCCTACTGTAGGTTGAACCCTGACCTGGACAGGTAAACATAGGCCCACTGTACGTTTGACTCCGGACCTGGACAGGTAAACATAAGGCTACTGTAGGTTGAACCCTGACCTGAATAGGTAAACATAGACCTACTGTAGGTAGAACCATTGTAGCCTCACCATGGCGACCGTGGCTGAGTTCTGAGTGAGATCCAGCCCCAGTTACGCCTGTTAGGGCGAGGGCTAGGCTCTCTGCTTGTTGGGCTAGGCTCTCTGCTTGTTGGGCTAGGCTCTCTGCTTGTTGGGCTAGGCTCTCTGCTTGTTGGGCTAGGTGCCAGGTGCCTACACTCCACCCTGATACTTGGGTTAGGAACCTGTGTAGTATTGACCTAAGCATTTATTTGTACAGGTCATAAGTCATCGTGTTTGCATTATTATTGTAGGAATTCGTTTTCTCCTTATCATAGCTATTCAGTACATCTTATCGGTGTCTCTTTGTAATGTATGTTTACTTAAAGTGTGTGTGTGTGTGTGTGTGTGTGTGTGTGTGTGTGTGTGTGTGTGTGTGTGTGTGTCTCTCTCTCTCTCTCTCTCTCTCTCTCTCTCTCTCTCTCTCTCTCTCTCTCTCTCTCTCTCTCTCTCTCCCTCTGAACACTGTCTTATCTTAAGCAGACAGACAGTCTGTGCTGTACCCTATGCCATGTTTATCATCAACCCTGTCACCCTGCCCACTGCCACTATACAACAGCCAGCGCCTTACATCATTATAAACCTAGTACCAGAACCCATACACCCAGTAACAGGGTCCTAGTAGCAGGGTCCTAGTACCAGGGCCCATACACCCAGTAACAATGTCCTAGTACCAGGGCCAGTCAGGTCTTTCTGGCTAGGTGAGTGGGTCATCAGATTGTTGAACCAGGAGTCTCTCCACCTGACAGACCTGCTCCATGTTTTGGGCTCCAGTTACAATGGAGGTACCAGCCTGTTCACTGTGGTTAGCCTGCCAGACACACACACACACACACACACACACACACACACACACACACACACACACAGACATGCACACTAATCAAAGCTGATTTAAGCCACAACACATTTAATAAGAAATACCTGTTATTAACTCAACCACAGGCCTCTGTAATGGTAGCTAATGAAACACACACACAGACACACTCACTCTGACTCTCTCGCTCTCTCTCTCACACACACACACACACACACACACACACACACACACACACACACACACACACACACACAAACAAAGACCTTAAAATTACAGCCACGTAAATAACTGGAGAGTCACTGGTAGTGTTCTTTTTTGCTGCCCAAGACGAGAGAGAGAGAGAGAGAGAGAGAGAGAGAGAGAGAGAGAGAGAGAGAGAGAGAGAGAGAGAGAGAGAGAGAGAGAGAGAGAGAGAGAGAGAGAGAGAGGGTAGAGGAAGAGGGAGCAAGCTAGCTCTCCGCCAGCTCTGTTGTTTCCATAGCAACAGCAGTAAAATACACCGGCCAGCCAAGGTGGATCTTGGGAGCAAGGCTTCTAAACACAGAGAGAGAGAGAGAGAGAGAGAGAGAGAGAGAGAGAGAGAGAGAGAGAGAGAGAGAGAGAGAGAGAGAGAGAGAGAGAGAGAGAGAGAGAGAGAGAGAGAGAGAGAGAGAGAGAGAGAGAGAGAGAGAGAGAGAGAGAGAGAGAGAGAGAGAGAGAGAGAGAGAGAGAGAGAGAGAGAGAGAGAGAGAGAGAGAGAGAGAGAGAGAGAGAGAATTAGTAGAACGATAGAGAGACAGAATGAGGAAGAGAGAGTGAGATCCAACGTTGTTACAGAAATATGCAGTGTGTGTGTGTAGTTCAGTGACTGAACCCCACCCAGCTGAGGCTTGCTCTGAGAGGGGAGATGTTCATCTGAATGCTTGGTGTGGTGGATGCTTTGACAGATGGCCAGAGGGCCATAGAGACTCTCTGGGATTTCCCCTGGTAGACTAACTGGAGACTTATACAGGTGGACTGGGTTCACACAGGGAGAACTCTCTGTCTGTCTGTCTGTCTGTCTGTCTGTCTGTCTGTCTGTCTGTCTGTCTCCTTGTCCTCTCTCTCCCTTTGTGCTCCAATATCATCACATCTGCTGATAAGGTTAGATATTGTAGTGAGCGGAGTTAACAGTGATAGACAATGTTGGTGTGTGTGTTTGATAGAGAGAGGAGTTAGCATAGTGATACACTAAGTGTGTGTGTGTGTGTGTGTGTGTGTGTTTGATAGAGGGAGGTGTGTCTCCATGGGTTTAGCCCCAATTCCAGCTGCATTCTTCAGCAGTCTTTCTAAAGGGTGACTTCAGACAAAAACAATTGTGATTAATAGATGGGGACATTAGCATATCATGGGAGACAGGAATGCATGTGTAAAAGCAAAGCCTGTGAAACGGGTCAACAAAGACATTGACGTCCTCCGAAGCCTGTTTCCCCCCTGTGGAGATCATGATGTACTTCATCAGGACATCCCAGGGGGAGTCTCCACTCCACTGTGTTAGGCCAGGAACACCACTGTTTTCCTCTGGGCTGTGTTAGTGGAGGACAGGGGAGAACCCCAGCTATCTGCCCAGAGAGACCACCAGACTGCCCAGTGTCATCTACAGAACTGATTGACTGGCTGACTGGCTGACTGACTGGCTGACTTAGTGACTGGCTGAGTGGAGCAGAGCACAGCAGGAACAGAGCGAGAAGGAGAGAGAGAGAGAGAGAGAGAGAGAGAGAGAGAGAGAGAGAGAGAGAGAGAGAGAGAGAGAGAGAGAGAGAGAGAGAGAGAGAGAGAGAGAGAGAGAGAGAGAGAGAGAGAGAGAGAGAGAGAGAGAGAGAGAGAGAGAGAGAGAGAGAGAGAGAGAGAGAGAGAGAGAGAGAGAGAGAGAGAGAGAGAGAGAGAGAGAGAGAGAGAGAGAGAGAGAGAGAGAAAGGGAGCAAGGGAGCGTTTTTCCTCTGTATTGTTCTACCAGGCCTGACCACAGATTTATCACTCTCTCTCTCACACACACACGGCACATATCAATCACAGGGAGAGGAGTGGAGCTCAGCTGAGAGGAGAGCCTGAACAGACTGGCTTTGTTCCATATCTCACCATCAAGTGTGTGTGTGTGTGTGTGTGGGGGGGGGGGGGGGCAGCATTTGTGTTTAGTATGTGAGCTAGTATGGAGGTTAGTATGGACATTAGTATGAATATTATGTGGATATTAGTATGAATGGTAGTATGGATGTTAGTATGGGTGTTAGTATGGACATTAGTGTGGACATTAGTATGGACATTAGTATGGAGGTTAGTATGAATGTTAGTATGGAGGTTAATATGGAGGTTAATATGGAGGTTAGTATGGAGGTTAGTATGAATGTTAGTATGGAGGTTAATATGGAGGTTAGTATGGAGGTTAGTATGGAGGTTAGTATGGAGGTTAGTATGG
>CM030187.1:16836941-16839441 GCA_017639675.1 Aplochiton taeniatus
AATTAAAATAGCATTTTTATTAAACAATCATATAACATTCAGCTACAACTGTCATTCCTGCATCATCAAAGCATAACAAAGCTACATATCAACATCCTGTATCACATTTGATAGCACATTTGTAGATTTGAACATCACCCAAAAGAAACACGTTAAAAAGCCAACAATTATCCGGATGCGTCCTGATTACAAATGTAAACTGAAAATGACTTTAAAATGTTAAATAAAAACAACAATGATGACAACAAGTTGTATTTTGGTTCCCTCTTCATGATGGACAGTCGGGTAATGAGCGCTGAATGAGGCGTACGGTAGGAAGCTGCTTGGGATGGCCAACCTGACGCTACAGTCCACGCCAGCTCGGGGCCAGAGGTCACAGTTCAAGGGTCAAATTCAACACAGTCCAGGGGCTGCTTTCCACATGTGAAAGCGTGGACCTTGTTCATAGGCTGTATGAACTATTAGGGCTGAAGTGCTAAGGGCAGGAAAGACGTTACAGCTGCAAAGGACAGTGAATCCACAATCCCACCTCTAATCCACTTAAACAAGCACTGAAATGAAATCACATGTCCTCTCCAGTTATTTGGAAACATACTAAATATCCTTTCCTGATATTAAGCGATAAACTCTGGACAATATTTTTTTATCCCCCCACAAAAAAAACATCAGACCGGTCTCATTTTGTAATTGAGCTCATTACATAATCTCAGACAAAGAGGTCTCTACCACAGCAGATAACTAATCTAACGAAGAGAGACCTAAAACAGGATCAACCCCCTGCTGTTAACAGAATGAGGTTAACCGACTTCATAGCCATTAACTCTCTGTAGGTGAACTAGTCCTATTCTTCCCCAGCTTAGAATCTGGACAGAGTGTCTGTGTGTGTGTCCTCCATCTCCTGTGTGGTCTTCTGTCCGTAATGCAGCCCTGGCTCTCTACTGGATGCCATAACCCCTGGGTTTAAAAACACTCTACTCAAGTATATGTTGATTCATAACATAAGTTGATTCAAATAGGCTAAAAGACTTGATGATTCATAACACACTATAGATTAATTCATGCATACTATGGAAACATTCCAACTATAGCAATGCATCGGGATATTAATTATCCTTTCCAACACATATCCATAGAAAAAATAAAATGAGTCAAGATTACCTGAAAATGTTACACTATCTCCCTCACCAGTGGCTTTATTTGAACACAGAGTCACAGAGTGGTGGGGACCGAAAGACACTGCAGTAATGGCCGTCAGCAGCAGAGAGGGCTCTCGCTGGTTCAACCAGATGGAAGATAGACTCCCTTCCCTTTCAACTCCATCTCCAGGCAAAACAAACAACAACAAAACTGTTTCAGCTCGATAGCATACATGAGCACATTTAACATCTTTGCGTCAACATTTTCACATTTTAAATGACGGTTACTGGGAATCTGTTTTACTAACGAAGACTGACTTGAGGCCAGCTGTGGTTTGGAGACCTGAGGTGGGCTCAATCAAATCAGGAGCGAAAGGAGGAAAAGAACAAAAAGAAAAAGAGTTGGGAGTAAAAACAAAGAAAGACTATGGTCTGGTTTGATACAACCCTAAGAAATGCAAGGGTGTTAGCTTAGCTCAAAGTGACCTAGGAAGTCAGGGACTCAGGTACTGCAGGAAATAAAGCACTACCTGTTCAGGTGAGAGGAAAGCAGATCGTCTCCTGGCAGATTTAGGGCAATCTGTCCAGGTGAGAGGGCTATAGTTCAGGTCTAACTGTCCAGGTGAGAGAGCTATAGGTCAGGGCTAACTGTCCAGGTGAGAGGGCTATCGGTCAGGGCTACCTCCAGGTAGCTACCAACCCTTCAGCAACCCAACCAACAGCCACTAAAGAATGTAGACACAGAACTAGAAATTCTCGAATGGTAATGCCCACACAGAGCTTCATTAGATGGAGTCACTCTGGTTACAGTTCTATGTTGTGGAGGAAAGCAGTTCACTCTGAAGAGACCACTGAACAAAGATACACACCACGATATTTGACCCAGTTTCAAATCCTTCACAGGTTCATGAAAAGAGATGTGAAAAGACACACACACACACACACACAACTGAACACAGTACACACACAACACACAGTCTTCATGTAATTCATATGATAAAACACACATACACACACACATCATTTTCACACCAAAGTCTGTAAGCTGTTGAAGTAGCTTCACTGAGAATACCAGAAATAAGAACGGCAACGAGAGAGTAAGCCATCCAAATGTCAGTTTAAGAGTCCGGACAGCCCCTCTGTGAGGGGAGGGGGGGGGGGCCTCTGTGGGGGAGGGAGAGACGGATGGAGGGAGGACAGTCCCCTACTGAACCAACCACTTCATGAAGGCACGAGAGCCACTAGTGACACTGATGACAGTCAGATAGTTCTTTAGCCTGTCTGTCTGTCTGTCTGTCTGTCTGTCTGTCTGTCTGTCTGTCTGTCTGTCTGTCTGTCTGTCTGTCTGTCTGTCTGTCTGTCTG
>CM030187.1:16841941-16844441 GCA_017639675.1 Aplochiton taeniatus
TATGAACTAATCTTTGTGTAATCCACAACACATCCACTGTAGACTAGCAGGAGTTAAACATGATGACTCTAAACTAACACAGCAGTCCTGATTCAATACCAACACAACCACAAACTCACACATGAAAGCCAACCTGGCTCATCATTCCGTTTCACTTCCATTAAGTAGAGTGGTCAGTTAGCCTGGTGGAGCTCTGTGTAGCTGTATCACTCTGTTATTACTCACATAATATCACTCTGTTATTAATCACATAATATCACTCTGTTATTACTCACATAATATCACTCTGTTATTAATCACATAATATCACTCTGTTATTACTCACATAATATCACTCTGTTATTAATCACATAATATTACTCTGTTATTACTCACACAATGTAACTCTCTGAGGTAAAGAAGGTATTTCTACTCTCTTACCAATGTCTGGCACAAAGCCCTGAAGCATTTGGATGCCTGTCAAACTAATTTCCCAACAAGAGGTTTCCATTTCTAACCAGTCTGACGGAGACTCGTTTTCACAGTCTAAAATATCCTGAGGGGACCTGGTTGTTTTGTTCTCGTTCCCTCTGGGATACGTACTCACTGCTGCACACGATGAGGAAGTTGAAGCGTACAGGAAGTGGCTATAAAATTGTTCCACTATAGTGACTAAGCGATTTTAGTAACCGGCCCGACGTCTCCTAGCATAAGTCTATGAGGCACCTTTCAAGGACAGGGAATCCCTCACCGTGTGTCTGCTACCATCCAGAGAGCAAACCATCACACTCCAACCAAAGCAGGAACACACCTGATTCAGACTCATCACATAGTACAATAGAGACTTCATTAGTTGAATCAGGTGTGTTACTGCACTGGATAAAGAGAAAGCCTGCCCTTTATGTAGAAGGTTGGTGAGCCATGGCCACCAGGCTCAGTGGCTCTGCTAACATCCAGAGAGGAAGCCATCATGGCTGGTAGAAATCGTCACTGACCAAAAGCTACATACCACGTCATCCCCTGGCCAGGAAATTGTTTCAGCATTGTTAAAACACACCTATCAGGGGACAGTTAGCTCTTTATCAGGATGTCTCCAGGTCAAGGTCAGCTGGTATCTGTCAGTGTTCAGCTCAACTCACCTGCAGCCTTAGAGTGACAGGCGATGGCCTCTTCATACTTCCCCGCTGCCAGGAGACGATCTGCTTTCCTATTCTGCTGGTGGGCCTGGGGGATGGAAAGAGAGGGAGGAGGCGGAGGAGAGGGAGGAGAAGGAGAAGGACAGAGGAGCAGACAGAAACATGAGGAGTGGATAGACGGGTCCCAATGAGAAAGGAGATCATGGCAATACGCATAAAAGCAACCATGCTAAATCTTATAAAATATCTATCAACACACAATAATAAGTATCTTATATCTACAGCAGGCTCATTTTGAGTATCTCTCACTCAGCTGACCTGAACCTTTTTCCACCTTAAGTATTTTGACATATTAAACGTTGTAAAAGGCTTTTAACTAAAGATTCAAATAAGTTTACAAATACTATTATTAGTAATAGAAAGAGCGCAGTGCAAAGTCAGCTGACTTATGTGGCAGCTGTCAAGAGGATCAGGGCTAACTGTTGACAGACGTTTCAATAACTGTCAACTTATCTGGAAGGGAACTTCTCTTTCATAACAGCATTTAACATTGACTTTGAGATTGCTTGCTTGAAACCTAGCTTAGGTATAGTTTGTCACCCCGGTGTTTACTTTGATAGCTAACGTTATGAGCTTTCAAACATAAAGACACCGTTAGCGTTACGTGGCTAATACATTTAAGTTAGATCATCAAAGCCAACAAAGACTTCAAGCCCTATCTGTCCTTACTTTTCTGGATACATATAGTTCATTTCAAAGGAAAAGTCAAGGGTTTCTATTAGCCAGCAGTTATCTTGCTAAGTCTACTTAGCTTGCTAATGTCAAAGACAGCACAAGACGACAGAGCCAGAGGCTAACGTTAGCCTACACAGCTAGCTAGCTTGTTATTGCAACATCACACAAACTTACGAGGTTGAGAGGGCTGTCCACCACTTCCATTTGGCTAATTCTTCAAGAATTCAAAGTACATGAAACGCTGCACTGTCCCATACAAACTGTCATCGACACTACTGGTCGGTCCCGGGCTAACCAGATTTCTGGCTCGTCCGGACAGCTAGAATCTTCACCGAGGAAATAACAAGGTAACCGCTAGCTAGCTTGCTAGTTCGGCGACAACAACGCGCTGACGTTGCAAACCTCCACGCGTCATGGCCTGCTGAATAATGTTCTCAGTATTCTCCGCTAGATGGCAGCAAACTCAAGGTGTCTTTGTCTGAATACATTGAAGTGTTCTTTAGTCTTTAGTTGCAGTAGCTAGAGGTCCATCGTTGTGCGCCTCTCATACCTACAGATTGACTAGTTTCGAAATTAATAAATCAACTTAAACAATGCAATATGACTTACTTACAATAGTGGCAGCCATTGCACTGAAAGGTGTAGTCAGA
>CM030187.1:16859441-16861941 GCA_017639675.1 Aplochiton taeniatus
GAGAGAGGAGAGGAAGAAAGATAGGGAGAAGAGAGGAGGAAAGAGAGGAAGAGAGGAGGAGCGGAGGAAAGAGAGGAAGAGAGGGGGAGAGGAAGAAAGATAGGAAGACAGGAAGAAAGAGGGAGAAGAGAGGAGGAAAGAGAGGAAGAGAGGAGGAGAGGAAGAAAGAGAGAGGGTGAAGAGAGGAGAAAAGCAGGATGACAGCTCTGTCAATCTTAATGTTGTCTTGGTAACACCTGATGGTGACTAATAGAACACAGAGGATCTGTTCATCTTCTAATGAACCAAGGGTTCCTGCTTTTCAGAAACCAAGGCGTTTTCTGTCTCAGAGCTTGGACTGTGGTAAATAGCCTTACAGGAAACGAGAAATGATTCAAAATGGAAGAGATCAAAAAACAAAAAAAATGTCCCTGTTCACTTAGGAACAAACAAACTTCTGAAGGCAAAGAGATGCGCACGCACGCACACACACACACACACACACACACACACACACACACACACACACACACACACACACACACACACACACACACACACACACACACACACCTCCTCTCCAGCACACATACACCTCCTCTCCAGCTCACATGCACATGCACGTGCACGCACATGCACGTGCACTCTGGGCTCTTTAACAGAAACTTCAGCTCTTACTGTCTGCCCCACTAGAGAGGGCTTTCACATGTGTTTCACGCTTTTAGGGAGAAAATGAACTTTTGCTTTTAAGTAGAAAATTAACTCTTCCAAAAACCCTTTGGAGCGCCAACTTAGTTTCTATGCGTTTCATGTTTAGTTTTTTTCTTTCTTTCTGCACTTTGTGCTTTTAGTTGGCGGGTGAGGGGTGAGGATTCGCTTGGCGATGTGACAAGGGGGAATTTTCTCTCTTGTTACAGGAAAAAAAAGGCCCTTGATTTTTGGAGTGTGAGGCTGCATTAAAATGAGACGGGGCATTATCATATTTTCATGTTATTTCAAAACCTAAAGTTAAAAGTTTAAAATGAGACGGGGCATTATCATATTTTCATGTTATTTCAAAACCTAAAGTTAAAAGTTTCCACACATGGAAGGACCCATGGTAGCATGTTTCCACGGTAACATTTACAGTGATACATATTCTTCAGCCACTGTTTTAAAATGATAATCGTAAGGATAGGAAAATCGTTTTATAATATACAATACAAATTATACACTAAAAATAACTAACTTCCTTTAGGATATTAACTTTACTCTCTGGGTGTTAAGAATAAGGATTAAGGATTCCTATTAGAAATACGAAGTAAATTAACAACAATAACAATCAGGCTAATCCAGGATTGAGCTAAACTCAAACATCTTAAAGGTATGTTGGAATTATTTATGAAATACATATTCTCAGCTTCAGTCTTTACTTGTTAAATCTCCTTAGAACATTTCCCTTTCACGGATGTTAGCAATCAACCGATCCAAACAATGAAACACGCCTGTCATTCTGATCTGAAATATTATTCGACTTATTTCCTAAAACAGAATAATCTAATTCCAACAGTAATTCCTAAACAACAGATGCCAGTGAATTGGCCTTCAGATGATTAAATAAAGCCCCCCCCCCCCCCCAGTCAAGGCTTTGATGGTCAGCCTCTATAGAGAAAACAACACCTACACAAAAACACCAGGAGAAACAGCCACCTCCCACACACTGCCACACACACACACACGCACACACTGCCACACTGCCCCACACACACACACACACACACACACACACATCCTGATGCTGCAGTATGGGACCCAGGAGGGGGCCCCTGTGTGTATGTGTATGTGTGTGTGTGTGAGTACGTGTGTGTTTAGGTTGGGGGTCTACTGAGTGGTCAGTGTGACACGGGGAATCTGAGTCAGTGGGTAGAGATGGACAGCACTTTGTTTGTGTGTGTGTGTGTGTGTGTGTGTGTGTGTGTGTATGTGTGTATGTGTGTGTGTGTGTGTGTGTGTGTGTGTGTGTGTGTGTGTGTGTGTGTGTGTGTATGTGTGTGTGTGTGTGTGTGTGTGTGTGTGTGTGTGTGTATGTGTGTATGTGTGTGTGTGTATGTGTGTGTGTGTGTGTGTGTGTGTGTGTGTGTATGTGTGTATGTGTGTGTGTGTGTGTGTGTGTGTGTGTGTGTGTGTGTGTGTGTGTATGTGTGTGTGTGTGTGGGTGTATGTGTGTGTGTATGTGTGTGTGTGTGTGTGTGTGTGTGTGTGTATGTGTGTATGTGTGTGTGTGTATGTGTGTATGTGTGTATGTGTATGTGTGTGTGTGTGTATGTGTGTGTGTGTGTGTGTGTGTGTACACTCCTCTATCCTTCGTACATTTCCCGCTCCTTTCTTCTTTGAGTTACAAACAGATGGTTGCCACGGTGACAGCTTGTCGCGTGTTTGACGACTTGACTGACTGACCGGTGCAAAGAACTCTGGGAGTCCAGTAAGAACTGTTAACCCTTCACTGTCACTCTGTCACAGCATCTGGCCCTATCACTCTGCT
>CM030187.1:16866941-16881941 GCA_017639675.1 Aplochiton taeniatus
AACCGAACAAAACCGAACAAAACCGAACAAAAGCCTCCTCTGCAGAGGGTACTAATTATCTATCAGTTATATTCACTGTTTCATATATATATATCTCAAGTTTTTGTTTTAAATGTACAAACATGTTGTTTAGTTGCTGTCTCACAGTACAGTTGCAAACTAATTTAATTCATTTACCCCGCAACTCAGCATTGGGTTACACACACACACACACACACACAAGAACGCATAGGCAAACAACAAGCTTTCACCTTTCCGTGGTTAGAGTCTCCCCCGCTGGAGAGATGGGTTATGCGCTGTGCAACAGGGTTACATGGTGTCTATATCAAAAAGGGTTCGGTGCTGTTATGACTGTGAGAGGATATCAACATAGCCATAACATCTTCCGTTTCTCTCTGACATAAAGAGAAAACGTGTGAAGTTATCTTAAACAAAGTGAACGTCAGTTTAGTTACTGAATAGCAAACACATTCCCACGTGGGTTGAACAAAATGTGTCAGTCATAGCCTAATACTATAGCCTAATTTTGCTTGTCGGAAGTGTATTATGGCGCGTTTTATTCCAAGTCACCTCCCGTTAGTCTTAATGATGAAGCCGACAGACGCGACTCCGGAGCGGCGCACGGAGCAGTGTGGCATGTGTTAAATTAATTGAGCCGTTATTGACAGTGCTTATTGACTAAGAGGTGATTAATGCGAGGAGTGTGTGTGATCATGATGCTGTTTAAAATAAAACCTCCTAGCATGCCCCCAAACGAGACAGGCCTTGTTTGATTTGGAAACGACGACTTAATATGCGAGATAAAAAAAAGATTGCAATACACCGTATACACAGATCTTATACGGCTCAGATTATTGAAATAGAACAATTGTTATAATCATTTTCACCAATAACTGTCATTGAGATTTATGAAAGCTGCATTAGGTAGGCCTACAATATCAAAATTCGATGTAGTTATGAAACCGAATACAGTTTGCCCCGGAATATTTTATGTGACACCTACGTTTACATTTAGATCACAAGTTCAATGTAGATCAGTGCTTGTTTGATTGATACCCCGCGCGCACAAACTCTGTGGAAAGTCTATTCCATCTAAAGTCCCCGCGCGCCCACCTTGCTGTTTTGACTGTCAACTTGTTTCAACCCACGCGGGGAATTTACCAAATAAATATAGCCAGTCTATAAAGCCTAAATATAGAGTGAATAAATGATGCATTGATGCACAACGTTTTATCCGGTGACCCGGATCGCTGTGAGGTGAAAGGTGCACACATAGGCTTTACTGTTAAGTTCCGTTTTCCCGTTAATCTCCCATCGCTAGCCAGTTCCTAGAAACGCCACCGGAGGGCATGGGTCGCTGTGGCCAGACATTTCAAATAATGCGCTATTTGGCTGCAATCTGTTAGGCCCCTATGTCAAATAAATAAACAACAAGAAGCAAATGCAGGCATGTTCATGTAGTTGTTCGTTCCACCACCGAGGTAACAGTCTTGTTGCACATGTGGGAAGAGAATGGGAAGGCCCATTTAGAGGAACGGGAAAGTCTAGCCTGGATAAATTACAACAATTACATCTTTCATTGTGCAAAGTGTTATGGCAATAATTCTAAACGACAATTTTGCAATACGAGGTCCACACACACACATACAGGCATATTAGCATTATATTAATGACACAATAAAAAAGTATATTTTGTGTCATTAATTTTGAGGACTTCATACTTTCCCCCTGCTATGATCAAAATAGATTTTCATTCTCTAAAGTGTCTGGTAGATTTCCTAAAGAATATTTAAATAAGCTACACAAAGTTTCCGAGCCGCTCCACTGAAGCTGAAATTTCCGTGTCAGAGCCGCTCTCATTTGGTTGTGGTTTGTTTGCTACGGTAGGTTCTCCTATAGCTCGGCAAGACTCGTCACTTTCCGATCTTCATGTTCCGGAATAAAGACCCCATATATGTACTTAGAGGTGTTGTTTGATTCACCGGATAAACCCATTTATGGTGTCAAGAGATAAACCGGAATTCCTATCTGATAGTGATGTGTGATACGAGTAGGAAAACATCGTAACCAGAAGTAGGCTACGCTTAAGTGCACATTTGATCATTGGTGTTGCATCAATATTTACATCCTCTCCTTTGAACAATTTAAGTATTTATTTCTCTACCAAATATGACTGTAATTCCTGATATCAGTGCGCTAAATGGAAAAAGCTGCGTTCTATGAACAGTTACCGGAGCGTTTCAGTTGTGGGTTCTCCATTGACAAATGATCCTATTGTGTCGTCAGGGCCCCCAAGCCAATCAGCTTTCCGGGCGCCTCCTTTTTTCATTCTCTCCATCCATGTATGGGTAGTGACGTAGTGGCGCATTCAGAGGTTCCCCATAAATACATACTACCGCTCGAGACGGGCTGCCTATCATCTATCCACCCAAACACAGCAACCTGGCACCGCTGCCGTTTGCCAACTAATGCATGCCAGACACAGAAAAAACAAAACAAAAAAAAACTTGGCATCTCCCGTGATCAAATGTTAGCGAACAGTTAGAGGCAGGAGAGGGGAAGCGAGAAAGTGTTTCAACACTAGCTGTCTGTTTACGGTTCGAAACTTTTAACAGAAGCAGAGACAGTGAGTGTGTAAGTTCAACGATGACAGCAAAAACTTTGGAGAAAGTGCCACTAAGTCTCGGGGGGTTCGTACACCCAGTGAGCGAGAGCATCTATTCTGTGGATGACATTAGCACCGGTTTACCGGCCACTGTGGCGATCTTTCCCAACGGCGATTTAGGAGGGCACTACGACCAGCTAAACGGATCAGGTAAGACACGCGCGCACACACATTTTTCATACATACACACACACACACACACACACACACACACACACACACACATATATATATATATATATATATATATATATATATATATATATATATATATATATATATATATATATATATATATATATATATATATATATAAACATAAGATGTAGAAATGCAAATTAACGTTGCAAAATGTAACAACCTGTAACATTTATTGTCCAAAAGTTTTGGAAGTGTTTTGGAAGTTTTCTAAGAAGCAGAGTAAAATTAATTAAAAAAATTACATATTGATTGATATTGCGAACTGAATTGATCAAAAGAAAATTAAATGCGTCTTCATTAATTCGGCTTAAATGGGATCGCCAATAGAACCAGTTAATTATATTCAGCATCTTTACCACTTCAATATTTTTACCTGTCAATATTATTTTAGCTAAGGTATTTAATCTCACACTTATAACTTCTAAATTCATTTGTTACCTCGATATCAACTCACTGTTGTCTCGTTCTACTTTTATGAAAGTGACATAAGAATCTTTTTCTCAAGTTTTGGTAAAAATAAACATTAAAAAAAGCATCAATGCCTCATCCAAAAGTGAATTATTAAGGAAAGTAGAAATATTTTTATTACAATGAAATGAAAATCGGTTTGGAAAATGAATGTTATTAGCTGCATTAAAAAACCAAAACATAATTTTTTTATAATAGCTATAAATGCCATTAAGGGCCACTTTAACCCGTACTAACAAATAACCCCATAACAAACAAGCCCCACCCTGTTAGTAGCTGATGATAATATATAATATGCCCCCGCCTTCTTTACGTCTTTGATAGGTCACTGTGTGTTCCTCTATTCACTCCTCTCCCTCCCACTCTCTTCTGCTTCCAGAGGGTTTACTGGGTGGAGACATGGGCTCTGAGAAGCGCTCTCTGGACCTCTCCTCCTACTCCTCCTCTGGTTTCCCCCAACCGCTCCATCGCAACCAGACCTTCACCTACATGGGCAAGTTCTCCATCGACTCCCAGTATCCCGGCAACTGGAACCCTGACGGCGTGATCAACATCGTTTCCGCGGGGATCTTTGGCGTGAGCCAGCCGCCCGCGCCACACCACCACCACCACTCCTCCTCTGCCTCCTCCTCGCCTGCCTCCTCCTCGTCTCCTCCTAACCACTTCTCTGGAGGGCCGCTGGGCTGTGGTGGCATGGCCCAGACCCAGGGTGACATGGAGCACCACAGCCTGTACTCCCCCCCGCCTCCATACTCTGGCTGTGGGGAGATGTACCAGGACCCCTCGGCCTTCCTCTCTACCTCCACCTGCCCCATCAGCTACCCCCCACCCTCCTACTCCTCTCCAAAGCCCCCCACCTCCGACGCGGGGATATTCCCCATCATTCCCGACTATTCCGGCTTCTTCCCCCCCACGTGTCAGAGGGACATGGAGGGGATGCTGGACAGGAAGCCGTTTCCCTGTCCGCTGGACTCGTTCCGGGTGCCTCCCCCGCTCACGCCCCTCAACACCATCCGGAACTTTACCTTAGGGGGTCCCTGCCCGGACGGCCCCCGCCTCCCCACCGCGTACAGCCCGCAGAACCTCCCCCTCAGGCCCATCCTGCGGCCCAGAAAATACCCCAACAGACCCAGCAAGACCCCCATCCACGAGAGGCCGTACCCCTGCCCTGCCGAGGGCTGTGACCGCCGCTTCTCCCGCTCGGACGAGCTGACCCGCCACATCCGCATCCACACGGGACACAAGCCCTTCCAGTGCCGCATCTGCATGAGGAACTTCAGCCGCAGCGACCACCTGACCACGCACATCCGCACTCACACCGGGGAGAAGCCCTTCGCCTGCGACTTCTGCGGACGCAAGTTCGCCCGCAGCGACGAGAGGAAGAGACACACTAAGATCCACCTGAGGCAGAAAGAGCGGAAAGCGTCCACGGTGCCGGCCTCCTCCAGCGCAGAGCGATCGGGGAACATGGCCAACGGCAGCACAGCAGTGTGTTCCTAGAGACACCGTGCACCTGGTGCAGTCTGCTCCCTGAAACCAAGCGCCCACCCGCACAGTGGAACACTAACCCCTGCACAACACACACACACACACACACACACACGCACCGTTCTGGACTAAAGATAATTAAACTGGGGGTAAGCTTAAACAGAGGCTAGCCGTTTGGAGTGGAGGCAGCGGTGTTCTGTAGTGTTCTCTTACGAGCGTCAGAGACGTTGAGGACTGGAAAACACTTCCCTTGCAGAGTGAAAGAATGGCCCAGCCTTTGAATGTTAACGAACATTACTGTCAAAAAGCGTTCGTCTTTTGATTACTGATATGCCAAACGTGCACCACGCCGCATGAAGAAAAAAAACCTGTTTAATAATTGCAATAACTTGGAAGGGATTAATGTGTTTAAATTATTGAATTGACAAAGGTGTTTCTGCTAACATGTTTGTTGATTGTTCTGCCTGCCTTTGTGCCTTGTGTTTTTTCTAATTGGCAGAATCAAGGACGCTCAAGTTGTATATTCATCATTTGATATGAAAGTTTGAATATATTATATTTTTGTATACATTTGTGCTGTGAAATTCTAATGTGTCCAAATTGTGGTTTATGTCTAAAAGAATAAGGAGTGTAAATAATAGCTCATATTGACGTGATGTTTGTTTTGTGAACGTTTTTGAGATTCTTATTAAATGGTAATAATTATGATAAAACATAGAACACGTGGTCTGCCTACTTATTTTGACTATAACAGCAACAACAAAACATTTTCATATTGTGTCATAAATAAATGATTAACCTGACTGCACCCAAAATGAAATTATGATATTTAAGAGGGGAATTAAAGGGAATTTACCGAAAGGTGTGAGTTGAGATCAACGAACGCCCACACTTTCCTCTGAGATCACCCACTATGAATACAGGACAGAGCCAGCACACCCTCTCTAAACAGCAAACAGGACATTAAAAGACACATTATGTGTTCTACATTACAAAATAAACCAAAGTATTAGTGAATGAAGTATCTAAAAGTTCATTTGACATGTTATGTCACATATTAATCAACCAACATGTATATCATTACATCGTAGAGAAAACCCCACTGTAAGAGAAAGCCACCAATACAGGACGGTCTATAGTGAGTACAAGTGGAGAAAAGTCAAGCCAGAGCAACACACACACACACACACACACACACACACACACACGCACACACACACACACACACACACACACACACACACACACACACATACAGACAGAATGTATTTGGCACTGTATAAGTTCTACGTCCTTCTTAACATACCGACCCCTCTGTCTGTCCAGGTAGCCCACAGTACAGTCCTGATTAGCACACATACATCATATACTATATCCTCCATGTATTACTGCTAGCCCTGACCCCCCCCGCCCCCTTCCACACACACACACACACACACACACACACACACACACTAGCGGTCGGAGACTCCGGCTACTGGCTGTGGGTTCGAAGAGAACAACCCCTAAGCTCTGGAACTCCCTGCGTGGTGTTCTCAGGCAAGTCAATTCAGTTTCCTCTTTTAAATCACTTCTTAAAACTCACCTTTATCTTAACCTCTGACTTTTATTTATTTTATTTTTTATATTCAGCCCTGCCCTTTTCGTGTCTTAACTGCATTTTTGTACATTATGCCAGTATTTTACTGTGATTTTTTATTGTAAAGCACCTTGTTTTAAAAGGTGCTGTATGAATAAATAAACGTAAAGAAATAAATAAACCTTAAATGAGTCAAACTGCAGCAGGCAGACGGCTATAAGTCAAATGAGTCAAATGAGTCAAACCGCTAACAGGGTGGTAACACTGAGACAAAGGGCAGAGGAAAGCGGTGAACTTTCTAATCTCCAGATGTCATCTGTAATGAAATTTCAGCTTATAGACGCAATCTGGAGGTCTCTCTCTGGTCTAGAAGCAGATCAAACTCTCTAAGACAGTTCAAATGATGTGGTGCTACGCTGGATGGTACACTTCTAGATATGCTTTTAGAACTTTGTATTCCTTTACGGATCTCCTGTTTCTAAACTCCATTTGATTGTAACTTTTCTTTATGTTGGTTGTGTGTGTTATTTTATTACTTTATTTTAAATATTGTTTATAGACCGAATCATATTACATCTCCTTGAGATGAATAAAGTAAATTCCATTCCGTGAAGGCACAGAGAGGTTTGGTTGTGGTCCCAGGTCAGCTCTGTTATGGATCTCCTCTACCTCAAAGAGCTGGTTAGCTTTCCACAGGGTCTGGGCTGAACCACAGGGTCTGGGCTGAACCACAGGGTCTAGACTGAACCACAGGGTCTAGACTGAACCACAGGGTCTGGGCTGAACCACAGGGTCTGGGCTGAACCACAGGGTCTAGACTGAACCACAGGGTCTAGACTGAACCACAGGGTCTGGGCTGAACCACAGGGTCTGGGCTGAACCTCGTAGCTCTACTCTCTGGACAGTAGGAAGCAAAGAACAGAGGGATGGAATGAACAAAGATATTTGGAATTTGTCCTGGTATCGTTGCTGTGGTTACTCTTTGATGGCCATTATTTAAATATTTGCTGTGGACTAGAGCCAATAAGAAACCACCTGCGAGTTACTGATTGGACGAGAGGTTCATCAGGGGGTCGCCAAGGCAGGAAGTACTTCTTACTTTAGATGGCTGTGAGCTCTCTCACTCTGTGACCAAACCCTCTTTCAATCAGACAGATGTTATCTGCGAAATACGTTATTTTTTAAGAAATGAAAATTGCTGTTTTACACAAAGATAACTACAAATTGTTTATTGCTTGACATACATCAAGAAACACTCTGGAGATTACAAGACATGGACATAGAAAGAAAGGTGGTTAACTTTAGTTGACGATGGAAGAAACAACCAAATAATCATAAATATACACACACAAAAAAAAAAAGTTGAATATACACATATATCTTTGCATTGAATAAATTAAGCACACAAGACAGAACGATAAAATATGTCGTGTGCACTCTGGAAATAAAGACTTCCTCAAACAACCCCCCAAAACTCCAACTTCCCACAAAGTCCCACTCCCCTCCAACACCAAGACTTTTCTATGCACCACATCAGTTAGCTTCTTCTATTGGTTAGACATTTCAAAAAGAATACACATACTTGCACTTGGGGAGTGTTCAACTGTGCCTCTATAAAGCAACGTATTACATTCAATATCGACAATTAAGGCAGGGCTACGGTCTTTGACGTAACAGACGTGGAAGTCAAACGTTTTGGATTCAATCTATAAACTATAAATCTTTTTACACGATGTTAACCCCGGAACATCTGGGAGTCTGGTCCCATCCGAGGTGGAACGTTCATGATGGTTTGGAATGCCAAATATGAACATGAAGGAAGTCTTCTCTGTTTTCCAACTTGAATTTGAAACGTCTACAGGGACTTTATTCATGGGCCGATTTGGATACACGTAGCTGGCTGTCTCTCCAAGAAAGGAATGTATCAATGAAAACAAGAGAGGGAGAGAAAACAATACAGAGGAAGAGGAGGTAACAGTACAGATGAAGAGGAGGAGAGGAGAGGTAACAGTTTAGATGAAGAGGAGGAGAGGTAACAGTACAGATGAAGAGGAGAGGTAACAGTTTAGATGAAGAGGAGGAGGGGTAATGAGGTAACAGTTTAGATGAAGAGGAGGAGAGGTAACAGTACAGATGAAGAGGAGGAGAGGTAACAGTACAGATGAAGAGGAGGAGAGGTAACAGTACAGATGAAGAGGAGGAGGAGGAAGGAGGGAGATGAATGTTCCAATGCAGCAGTGTGGAGGGTTCAGACGGTCACCTTGGGTCCAGGATAGGGTTCTCCTCCACACCAGAAGTCCTCTGGCTGAGGCACCTCCAGCAGCCAGGTCTCCCTCTCCCCCTCTCCCTCTCCCTCCCCCGCCTCCCCCTCCCCCTCTGTTAGCGGCTGCAGCACCCGGTAGTAATGGCAGTCCCTCCCGTCCTCAGAGTCGTAAGGCGGAGCCAGGATGTCCAGGAAGGCTGCCGGCCCGTCCAGGGCGTGGATCTGGTGGAGGTTGTCCCGTAAGGGTCCTAGGACGCAGGGCCCGCTGTCTGGGCAGTACTGCCCTGTGGACCGCAGCACGGAGCGCCTGAGGGGGGCGTCTGGCATCTGGGGGGGGGGGCGGCGGGGGGGCGGACTGGCCCTGGTCGTCCACGGAATCACAGGACGGGCCGGCCAGCTTGTCAAAACAGCGGATGCTCACCTGCAGCGTCCGGGAGAAACGTGATAATAACAGGATGTAAAACTTTCAGTATTTAAATATGACAATATCATTTATTCCAGGACAAGGAAAACAAGTGACACAAAAAAAAGACACAATCCAAAATAATTTCTTTACTTCAGATAATCTATCTATTCTATATTCCACACATAGCTTATGTAGTTCTTAACGAAGCAGCTATAAAGGAATGCTCTTTGACTTTTGATTGAGTCCACTGTTAAGGGCATCTGACAATTCAATTTAGGACTGCTTGAAGTAGATTATTTATAAAATCAAACAGTAACTTATTTGGTTGCTGATCACTTCAAGTTTAGAAACATTACAATTAAGCTATAACGTAAAACTGATAACTTTTACGTTTGTTTTATCGACATATGGTACATGGGCTGTTAAGGTAACGTGCGGGCCTTCAGCTGCTCACCTTTCCGTAAAGAACCTTCAGCATCCCGTTCATCCCGGGGTGGTCGTGAAGCGGGATCGAGGCCCCGTTACGCAGCAGAAACACCCCCATACTAAAGGCGTCGGTCTCACATATGTGCATGTACGTGACCGGCGGACTGTCGCTGTTTGGAAGGGAGCCCTTGCTTTTACGCGGCTCAATGTTTAGGTCCGCTGCCCGAAGCTCGGTCATCAAAGCTACCAGTTCTTCCTGATTTTCCAAAAATACTTTGTTGTCCCCAATGGCCGATGCGTCAAAGTTTTTAAAAGTGTCATACGCTCGTCTTGCTATTTTCTGGATGAGAGGCGTTTTATTATCCCGGGGCATTTTCGCAGCTGGATTAAGCCAACAGTCTCCGATGCTGGCTGACTCGCCAGAGAAAAAATTCTTGGCCGCAGCAAAACGACTCCCCCGAAAAGCTTGGAATTTCTTAATTAGGGGAAATAACGGTCATTTGAATCCGGTCACTGTAGTTGGGTGTGATAATAAAAGTCATGCTATATTGTATTCCATAATCATTAAGTATAATTCCTCTTTCGGGTACGTTCTCGCTCCGTGGTCATTTCCCACCCTGTAAAATCTGCACGTCCGTAGGGACAGGGCCTGCGCGCAGAACGCAAAGCAATCTGGGACCTGAAGTGCATGACTGAACTATAAAACGACTTCCACATTTATATACAAAGGAAACCCTCGTTGACAACTTTTGATTTACATTATATCAGGATTCTTCCAACTGCTATAAACCCCTTTTAACGTAATATTGTTTGTGAACATCCGTTTGTCACGTTGTTTATAATACTACATTTCCCATGGTCTTTGGGGTTTCCAGGGTGCAGGCGAGGGCAAGGCCTGGGGGCTGTTGAACCCTGCTCCCGGCACACACACAACCCCCCCCCCCCCCCCCCCCCCCCACAGTCTCTTCACAGATCATTAAAATAAAATCTTATTTTTCAAAAGCAGCTTTATCTTTAGACTTGTTGTTTCTGTATGTAGATCTGCACATATTTGAAAAAGGACTTCTGAAAGAGCAGGGTGACTAGAATGGGAACAGGAAGGTCTCATGGGACAAAGCCAATCCATCTGTTCAATCCATCGAACTGGTTCAATCACACAGGGACTGCTTCACTCAAATACAATACTACTGGAGTAAAGAAAAAGAAAAAGGTAAAGCCAAATAGCAAAATAAATCAAAGAAAGAAAGAAAGACTGAGATGAAACCACGGAGATAGTTCTAAGTTGAGTCTGAAAAGTTATTCTGTGAGGTCCTGTTCAAATCTGGACTCCGTTTCATATTTCTCTTCCAGAAAAACTGCCCGCGAAACACACACACACACACGCACAGTGCGCTCCCACACACATAAACAAACACACGCCGTGCGCAACCCCAACACAAACACACACACCGCGCAGCTGTGACACACACAAACACACACACCGCGCAGCTGTGACGCACACAAACACACATACAAAGTACCTCTCTATCTATTAAATTTACCTTTATTAAAATTAGTAGCCAATTTGTCCATGAATGACTGTGCCTGTATTTTTGTACTAAGTATGTTTGTGTGTGTGTGTGTGTGTGTGTGTGTGTGTGTGTGTTAGCCCGTGCATGTGCAAACCTTTGTGGTTGAGTTTCACAAAGCAACTATGTCCTCTTGAAACCTAGCGGCGACAGACTGACTGAGTCCTTCTGGTTTATGATGATGATCTACAGACACACACAGAGAGAGGGAGAGAGTGAGGTTAACCTACAGACACACAGAGAGAAGGAGAGAGTGAGGTTAACCTACAGACACACAGAGAGAGAGATGGAGAGAGGGAGGTTAATCTACAGACACACAGAGAGAGATGGAGAGAGGGAGGTTAATCTACAGACACACAGAGAGAGATGGAGAGAGGGAGGTTAATCTACAGACACACAGAGAGAGATGGAGAGAGTGTGGTTAACCTACAGACACACAGAGAGAGATGGAGAGAGTGAGGTTAACCTACAGACACACAGAGAGAGATGGAGAGAGTGTGGTTAGCCTACAGACACACAGAGAGAGATGGAGAGAGTGAGGTTAATCTACAGACACACAGAGAGAGATGGAGAGAGTAAGGTTAATCTACAGACACACAGAGAGAGATGGAGAGAGTGTGGTTAACCTACAGACACACAGAGAGAGATGGAGAGAGTGAGGTTAACCTACAGACACACAGAGAGAGATGGAGAGAGTGAGGTTAATCTACAGACACACACAAAAAGATACAGATGTAGGAACACGTGAAGCATGTGGTTAACCCTAACCCTAACCCTAACCCAACCCTAACATAAACTCAGATCAGACCAGCAGTTTATTAAAGTCTGCTGCTGCATGTTAGGTTCAACATCTCACACCCAGAGCCCTCAATCCACGAGGATGAAGGGAGGCTACTCTTCCTCCTCCTCCTCCACCGCCGGCAAACGGCTTCCATTGTGTCATTAACCTCAGACGAACAAAACCAAGACCTCCACACCAGCTGAGCATTATGTGCTGAACACAGAGACAACATTATGCCTGGCTGTTTATAACGGGCATGTCTGGCATAGCACAGGAGTCAACCAGACAGAGAGAGAGAAGGAGAGAGAGAAAGAGAGAGAGAGAGAGAGAGAGAGAGAAGGAGAGAGAGAGAGAGAGAGAGAGAGAGAGAGAGAGAGAGAGAGAGAGAGAGAGAGAGAGAGAGAGAGAGAGAGAGAGAATGTGAGTTTCTTACCCTCTCTCTCTCTCTGTCTTTCTCTCTGCCAAGATTCTCTGAATGGAAGAGATGATTCCTCAGTGTTCTAGAATCAGCATATTAGAACAAAGAAGATCTGAAAGGCAGAAACACTCAAGGTTCTCTTTGTTTCCCTCAAAGCTCCGTTTCATCTCCGCTATAATTCTGTCCTCTATTCTGCTTCTCTCGCTGTCGGCTGTGAGAGAAGGGCCTTTTATTCTGGAGGCCCCTTTTATGGGTCTCTCGTCATGACTCCAGCCATTGATTCAGGACAGAACACTCAGGCCTGACCTGTTGGAGTTGTGAACAATGCTAACAATTCTTGAAGATGATGAAAATTCATAGGCCAGTGTTTGCAGGCTGGACATGTGACCTCATAATAACAAAAGACATGCAGAGTCAATGCTAACGTTAGCTTATGATATTAACACAACAGACTCAATGCTAACGTTAGCTCATGATATTAACACAACAGAATCAATGCTAATGTTAGCTCATGATATTAATAAAAGAGTCAGTGCTAATGTTAGCTCATGATATTAATATAACAGACTCAGTGCTAACGTTAGCTCATGATATTAAGACAACAGACTCAATGCTAATGTTAGCTCCTGATGCTAAGACAATAGACTCAATGCTAACGCTAGCTCATGATTTTAGGACAAGACTTATTGTTAGCTCACAATATTAATATAACAGCCTCAGTGCTAATGTTAGCTCATGATACCATGTAGACACAATGCTGATGTTAGCTCATGATATCCTGTAGACTCAATGCTAATGTTAGCTCATGATATCCTGTAGACACAATGCTAATGTTAGCTCACGATATTAATACAACAGTCCGCCACAAAGGGTTGCTCTAGGACAAAGGGCAGTGGGTTACTGGCAGAGATCCTAATGCAAGGCCTTAAGAGTCTACGATGGCTAAACAAGTCTGTTTCTGGTTTACGACCGTGCAATGAATCAAAAGTTTGTTGATGTTTATGCAGTTTGTACTGTTTATGGTTTTAGGATGTCTAAGAGGTCTAAAAAGCACATTGTATGTACATGAGTCTTGCCTTTTAACCAGACAGACAGACAGGCAGCCAGGCACACAGACAGGCTGGCAGACACACAGGCAGACAATCAGGAGGATGGATGTCCTGTTAAAGGGATTTACAGCAAGCTACAATATCCCATCCATCACGACCACACACACTCTCTCTCTCTCTCTCTCTCTCTCTCTCTCTCTCTCTCTCTCTCTCTCTCTCTCTCTCTCTCTCTCTCTCTCTCTCTCTCTCTCTCTCTCTCTCTCTCTCTCTCTCTCTCTCTCTCTCTCTCTCTCTCTCTCTCTCTCTCTCCTTCTCACTCCGTAAATACAAACACTTCATTTTCTAGTATAGTTTACTTCACGCTTGGACTGCACAGTCCATGGCAGTGCCCAGACCCTGGTTGTATTAAGAGAGATGTGCAGGCAGACAGTGTATCATTACTGACACTAAGAGAGGAGAGTAGAGGAGAGGAGAGGAGAGGAGAGGAGAGGAGAGGAGAGGAGAGGAGAGGAGAGGAGAGGAGAGGAGAGGAGAGGAGAGGAGAGGAGAGGAGAGGAGAGGAGAGGAGAGGAGAGGAGAGGAGAGGAGAGGCCTCATGTTTAATCATTGCCATTGACTTGGAAGTTACAGTTGATAAATAAAGGACGGTTATCAAACTAAAATAGGATTAACTGATTATACTTTAAACAGGATGGATAAAATCTTTCTAAACACAATGTATAAAGAAGGGAATCTAGCCTATAGCAACTCAAACGGTTTAAAGTTCTGTATGTACATGAACATCACTGTTAGTCTGACCCAAAAATAGGTCTACAGTAAGACCAGAGAAAAACACAGATCCCTATTACACACACACACACGTAATTGCTACATTCATTTGGGTGTGCGGACAGTTGCTCAGTCATCGTGTATTCACCAAGGAACAATAGTATGACGTCTATGCTCTGTCTGGCTCCTTCAGTTACAGCAGGACTGTGATGTTAACGTGTGTAAAACAGATCCATCAGATCCATCAGAACCATCCAGTACTATTCAGAACCATTCTGAACCATCAGAACCATCAGAACCATCCAGTACTATTCAGAAGTAATCTGAACCATGAGAACCATCCAGTACTATTCAGAAGCATTCTGATCCATCAGAACCATTCAGTACTATTCAGAACCATTCTGAACCATCAGAACCATCAGAACCATCCAGTACTATTCAGAACCATTCTGATCCATCAGAACCATCCAGTACTATTCAGAGCTATGCTGAACCATCTGAACAATCGGAACCTTCAGAACCATCAGATGGGCATTAGATGGGTTCATGCTGACGGAGAGAGAGACACAGAGAGAGAGTGTGTGTGTGTGTGTGTGTGTGTGTGTGTGTGTGTGAGTGTGTGTGTGTGAGGGGAAAGAGATCATTGACAGTGTCCCATTGGTATGCTAATGTCTGCTTGTCAGCCTCGTCAAGGTACAGTGGAGAGAAGGGGCTCTGAGGATGGGGGTTAGGCCTGGGCTTTTAGCGCTCTGAAGGGTGTCTGAGGGAGGCAGCCAGTGGTAGGTGTTAGAGGTGGAGTGGGGGGGTGGGGGTTGGGGGGGGGGGTACAGTGTGTGTGTTCAGATTAGGAGAGGGAGGTAGGGAGGAACGAAGGGAAGGAGAGTGAAGGAGGCGGGAGAGACAGGAAGCTACAGAGAGAG
>CM030187.1:16889441-16896941 GCA_017639675.1 Aplochiton taeniatus
ACTGATGTCACTAGGATGCTACTGACAATGAACCCGCATGTGTATACACACACACACACACACACACACACAATAAGCAGTGAGACCTCTTAGACAGAAGAGTGTACTTATCATTACTATTCATATCAGACAGCAGGCATCTAATTGGACAGTCACAGACAGAACACACTCGATAGGTTCACTGATCTGGAGATCACGCTTTCGATTGGCCGTTCACAGTGCAGTGATAATGAATGGTGATGAAGATGATGGGGGAGGAAGATGAGGGTGATGCCGATGAAACTGAGGAAGAGGAGGATGGTGGTGATGACGGTAGTTATGATCGGATGTCCTTCCTGGATAAACAGACAAAGGGGGGGGGGGGGGTAGAGAGAAGATGAGAAAGAGACAGTAAGAGAGAGAGAGATAGAGAGGGGGAGGGAAAGAGAGAGAGATACATAGAGAGAGAGAGACAGAGAGAGAGAGAGACAGAGGGAGAGAGAGAGAGAGAGAGAGAGAGAGAGAGAGAGAGAGAGAGAGAGAGAGAGAGGAGAGGAGCGGGGTCACAGATAAACATGTGAACTGTTGTTGTATAGGACTGGACATCTTCAGGGTCTTAGCCCAGACCACTCAACAGGGTTTTGAATTAGCCAATGCAGGCTAGCAACATGGCCTGTTATTATCTGTCATTGGTCGCTTGTTGATATTGTTTGGAGAGCATGGTTTTCATTTCCAAAGGACTGTTTAGATGAACTTCAGCTCTGACCCTTTCTTCTCTTACATTTTTTTTTTTAAAGATCACTTTTCATGATCTTTTCAAGATCAATTTTTATGTCTAGACATTTTATTTTATGAGCTGTATATTTGCTGAGTTTGCGCGCTATAGTACAGCAGCGTTTGACGTTTGAGGGAATAAATAATGTCGCCAACCTTTGTGACTCTGGCAGCTCTGACAAATCACAGCATTCTAAACACGCAGGACACTGTCTTGTTTCTTTCTCACTCACACACACACAGCCCCTCAAGCCACTCAGATAGATATATTTTAATATATATACTTTAATATATATATATATTAATATATATATATTTTAATGACACTCAGGGCTCGACTCAATACAGTCCTGAATGAATGAACCTTTAGCGCCGCTCCTCAACAGACTTGCCGTTCTGTTTTGACCTCACAGTGACTTCCCACTGATCTTCAGTCTGTTGGCGCCCTCGTGTGGTCAAACTACCTCTCTGCACCTGTGATGGGTCAGAGAACATGATTTTCCATTACCAGCCACACACAGGACCTCCGTTAGGAAGATTGATCTGACGAATCATCATGATTGGTCAAATTGCAGTGAATCATTGGGCAGCTGTTTTGTTTTTCTTGCTTCATAGTTACAGTGCAGAGGGAGTTTTTTTCACACATTTTTGTCATTGAGAAGTTTTTTTTTAAATTCTATCACATCAGAGAGATCCTCAATATGACTATGGCTGGATCTATCAAACTCCTGTAAGCAGCACAAAGACTAGAGGTGAGATTCTTGGTGCTTCAGACAAACGGGTGGTCCTAGCCCAGTGTCTCTACCATTCTCTCATAAGGAATAGACACCAGCCCCCAGATGGCTGTGGGATAGCAGCGTGGACAGTAAAGCTGCATGCATGTTTTTATGAATTATAATTGAACGCTGAGGAGACAGCATCTTGGAGAACTCCAGCCCCACACAGGAGTCTCAACAACACAATGCTGACATCTTTGTCTTTTTTTCAAAAACGGTTTATTATTTATTATAAAATAGAAAACAAAGCAACCTTAAGTTAAGTACAGCTCCTCTCAGAGTTAATAAGTTCCTACGTACACATCCCAAACAACCAAGACCCTCCATTTCCTTATGTTGGACTTCATGAAGCGTCCGGCTGTGCGGAGTGGGTTTGTTTAATCCAATCAGAAGCGTCCGGCTGTGCCGAGTGGGTTTGTTTAATCCAATCAGAAGCGTCCGACTGTTCGGAGTGTGTTTGTTTAATCCAATCAGAAGCAGCCGTGGGTTTATACTCCTCTCCTGATTGGTTGGTTTCTCCATTATGTCCTGTTGTTCTCAGTTATAATAACAAAGTCCTCTTCCAAACATTGTGTTATTTTTGTCTCTTACAACAGCTTGGTGCTGGGGTGTGTGTGTGTGTGTGTGTGTGTGTGTGTGTGTTAGAACAGCTTGGTGCTGATGTGTGTGTCTGAGTGTGTGTGTGTGTGTGTGTGTGTGTGTGTGTGTGTGTGTGTGTGTGTATGTGTGTTAAAACAGCTTGGTGCTGATGTGTGTGTCTGAGTGTGTGTGTGTGTGTGTGTGTGTCTGTGTGTGTGTGTGTTAGAACAGCTTGGTGCTGATGTGTGTGTCTGAGTGTGTGTGTGTGTGTGTGTGTGTCTGTGTGTGTGTGTGGGTGTGTGTGTGTGTTAGAACAGCTTGGTGCTGATGTGTGTGTCTGAGTGTGTGTGTGTGTGTGTGTGTGTCTGTGTGTGTGTGTGTGTGTGTGTGTGTGTGTGTGTGTTAGGACAGCTTGCTGCTGGGCTGTCCAGAGGAGACCTGAGCGGGGCTGAATGCAGGCGGAGGGTTGAGGGCTGACATGTGGTACAGTCCCTTGTGCATGATGTCACCATAACCCGCTGCCATTGGACGACCATACAGGTGGGCGGGAATAGCAGCCGCCTGGGCCAATAGCTGTCTTTGCATCATGAAGGAATGGATGGTGAAGGGCGGGACTAAGGGGGGCAGCAGGTCTGCTGATTGGTTCTTGAGGTAGTGGAGATGGTGGTGGTTGTTGTGGTGGGTAGGGGGGTAGCTCTGGGGGAGGGGATGCCTGTGAGGGTGAACCACATCCTGGGTAGAGGAGGGCAGGGAGTCTGGGAACAGACCCAGAAACCTGGAGGTGCTGTTGGGGTGAAGGGAGAACGACCCTGCTCCTCCTCCTGCTCCTCTTCGGAGTCGATACTCCTCTGAGAAGGGACTGATGTGTGTGTGGGCATGCTGCAGCTGAGAGGTGGTAGATAAGGAGGAACAGGAGGAAGAGGAGGAGGAGGAGGAGCACATGGGTGTGAAAGTGCAGACCTTCTTTTGAGGAGCTCTCTCCTCCTCCTCCTCCTCCTCCTCTTTCTCTAGAGGTCGTTTCAGAGGTTGTGGAGCATTGCTGTATTCCGTGCTGTGAAAACAAATGTCCTCTCCTCCTCCTCCTCCTCCTCCTCCTCCTCCTCCTCCTCCCAGTCCGTTCAGGGTCTTACCTGGGGCCTGTTGTTCAAAGCACTTTGCTATGTTGATTGACTGTTTGGGATTGTGTGTGAGAGTGTATGTTGGAGTGTGTGTCGGTGTGTGTGAAGGAGTGTGTGTGTGTGTTAGGGTAGGGACAGACACGGTTGTCGGGGCAACCCGGTACTCCCTTGGTTGATGCCTCCCGCCCTCTGTTTGAGTCAACAGGGCCATTGTTCTAAAGCCCTGGTGCATTGTGGGATGTGGGAGGGAAGGTGGAAGAGGTTTGGAGACGCTCAGGTCTGTTGGCTCCTCGCTGGTCATGTTCCCTGGCTGGCTAACGCGTGTAGCACCATAGCTAGTCATCAAAGGAGAGAGGGTGGTGGAGAAAGTCGGTAAGGCCGACGACCCCTCACCGTCTCGGGGTAAGTTAGCAGCTCCACGCCCCTGGAGCTCCAGGCTTTGACCCTGGATGTGTCGCTGCTCCTGCCCCAGATTGGGTGCCCGTCCCTGGGTGAAGTGGTCCGCCACGGGCCCCCTCTCCAGACGGGTCGCTGTGTGTCTGTAGAGGCTGCAGAGGTTAGGGGAGGAGGAGCAGGAGTCTGGGAGGAGTCGCGAGGGAGCGTCGGCGTGGGGAAGAGAGGAGTAAGGAGGTCGGAGGGAAGTTCTCTCCTCTCCTCTTCCTACTGCTGCGGTCTCATCCCTCTCTTTCTGTCCTCCCTCTCTCCTCTCCTCCGCGCTGCGCGTCTTCAAGCTCTGGGCGTGTTGGATTACAGACGGCCGCTGGGCCACACCCTCTCCTGCTACTGCTCCGCCCACAATTGGCTGTCTTGCTGGGTCCTCTGCCATCCCATTGGTCAATCTGGAAGTGATGGGAGGAGGGGGCGGGCCGAAAGATGAGGAAAAGGGATAGTGATTGGCCAGTCCAGTCCTGTTGATGTGCGATAAGAGTTTTTTCTTGGCCAATGGAGACAAGGGAACCGGGCTGGATGTAGGGGGGTGGAGAAGTGGGGTGAAGCCCAGAAAGGTGCCCTCACGCCTGGGTAGATCAGCCAGCTCGCTGGGAGGGTGTGGAGCAGTGGGACCCTGGAGGCTCCTTTGTTTAAAGGTGGCTAGGACCAGTCCTCCGGGGCATTGGTCCTTTCCCTCCGCCGTCGCCCTCTGCCATAGGTCCACTGCTGGGTGGGCGTGGCTCTGAACCACAGGGGTAACCAATGGAAACACATCATTGTCATCTGTGATTGGTGGAGCCGGCAGGTAAGGGGTTTCAGAGGGGCTTTGCGGAATTCTCTCATGTCCTAAAGCGCACCCACTCTTCCTCCTCCTCATCTCCTCTTCCTCCTTCTCCTCCTCTTCCTCCTTCTCCTCCTCTTCCTCCTTCTCCTCCTCCTTTTTGAAGAGCGGAGTGGGGAGGGGCCTGGGGTCTAACCTAGCCTGGACTGACACCTGTAACACACACACACACACACACACAACAGTAAACACATGTTTCCTAACGGAGCTCGTATATATATATATTAAATATATTAATAATAATATCTTAAAACAGTAAACACATGTTTCCTAACGGAGCTCGTATATATATATATTAAATATATTAATAATAATATCTTAAAACAGTAAACACGTTTCCTAACGGAGCTCGTATATATATATATTAAATATATTAATAATAATATCTTAAAACAGTAAACACATTTTTCCTAACGGAGCTCGTATATATATATATATTAAATATATTAATAATAATATCTTAAAACAGTAAACACGTTTCCTAACGGAGTTCGTATATATATATATTAAATATATTAATAATAATATCTTAAAACAGTAAACACATTTTTCCTAACGGAGCTCGTCGCCTCGGCAACAAGGTATTCAATCAATTCACATGCACACCACAGAACATATGCTCACCGTATATTTGGTTCAGATACTGACAAAATATCTAGGAAGTCATTTTTGGGACTTTGAGATCTATGTGTATGTGGGTGTGTGTAGTTATAATATGTGTATGTGGTGTGTGTAGTTATAATATGTGTATGTGGTGTGTGTAGTTATAATATGTGTATGTGGTGTGTGTAGTTATAATATGTGTATGTGGTGTGTGTAGTTATAATATGTGTATGTGGGTGTGTGTAGTTATTCGTTTTACATTTGTAGCATATAGGCTTAACACTTTTTCAATCCCCGTCTGTCTGTCTCTCTGTGTCTCTGTCTCTGTCTCTCTGTGTCTCTGTCTCTGTCTCTGTCTGTGTCTCTGTCTCTGTCTCTCTGTGTCTCTGTCTCTGTCTCTCTGTCTCTCTGTCTCTCTGTCTCTCTGTCTCTCTGTGTTTCTGTCTCTGTCTCTCTGTCTCTCTGTCTCTCTGTCTCTCTGTGTCTCTGTCTCTGTCTCTCTGTGTCTGTGTCTGTCTCTCTGTGTCTCTGTCTCTCTGTCTCTGTCTCTCTGTCTCTGTCTCTCTGTGTCTCTGTCTCTGTCTATGTGTCTCTGTCTCTCTGTCTCTGTCTCTGTCTCTCGGTGTCTCTGTCTCTGTCTCTCTGTCTCTGTCTCTCTCTCTGTCTCTCTGTGTCTCTGTCTCTGTCTCTCTGTCTCTCTCTCTGTCTCTCTGTCTCTGTCTCTCTGTCTCTGTGTCTCTGTGTCTCTGTCTCTGTCTCTCTGTGTCTCTGTCTCTGTCTCTCTGTGTCTCTGTCTCTGTCTCTGTCTCTGTCTCTCTGTGTCTCTATCTCTGTCTCTGTCTCTCTGTCTCTGTCTCTGTCTCTGTGTCTCTGTCTCTCTCTCTGTGTCTCTGTGTCTCTGTCTCTGTCTCTGTCTCTGTCTCTGTCTCTGTCTCTCTGTCTCTGTCTCTCTGTCTCTCTGTCTCTGTCTCTGTCTCTCTGTCTCTCTGTCTCTCTGTCTGTCTCTGTCTCTGTCTCTGTCTCTGTGTCTCTGTGTCTCTTTCTCTGTCTCTGTGTCTCTGTCTGTCTCTGTCTCTGTCCCTCCCTCCTTTTCTTCTTAACCTTACAGCGATGAACCCTAGAGGAGCTAATGATTGGTGCATTGACTGACCGTTTCTTGATTCTGATTGTTCCGTTCCTGTGCCTCATCCTGTTCCTCCTCTTTGGGTTGGCTGAGAGGGGGAGGGTTGCTGTCCTCCACTTCCTCTCCTGCCTCTGACTTCCTGGGTTTGACCCGGGGGAGGGGTTTGTCCTCCTCTCCCTTCGAAAACCTCTCATAGGGCAGAATGAGTCTGGAGGGCGGGACAAAGAAAGACAGACAGTTTGTTAGCCAATCATAGCACAGTCTGAGTAGGAAAGATAGATACTTTCAAAATGAGAAAGAATGCAAGGTCTTTTATTTCAGAAACTGACAAATATAACACATACACACAGCCACAAAATCCAGAAAGACAGAAAGAAAGAAAATAAGAAAAAAAGTCTAAATATAAATATGAGAAGGAGAGCTAAAGGAACAAAGTCTTATAAAGCGTTTTCAAAAAGACAGTTAATTAAATGTGAACTTCATTATCCTGTTAACAGAGTTTAAGGGTAAACACAGCTGCAGATGAGAAAGGAACAGCTTAAATAACACACACACACACACACACACACACACACACACACACACACAAACAGACAGAAACACAGACACACAGACACACACACATTCAGCTGAACTAACCACAGCCTAGAACATCAATAAAGTGAATTGAACTATTTAAACTCTCCTTTCAACAGCTGGATAGGTCAACAAGCCGTGCTGTCATTGGCCCATAGGGATCAGGTGGTCAAAACGCAGGTCTGGTATTGGTCGGGGCTGTAAAAGTATATGAGGGGTTTTCTAATCTTCAGCTTGGCCAAAATAAAATATCTTCTATCTTGTAATATATCATATTCATTTTCTATTATATTCCATATTTTTATTTTAACAGTGTGGTATTATGTTCTATATTTTTTGTTTATTATTTTAACATTTAGTCCTATATTTTTTTTCTAATGTTTTAGGGTCAAATTCTATATTTTTGTGACTGTGATGTTTTATTATTTGATAAAAAATATCCCATTTCCAGGAGTTTGTTTTTATGATCAAAGTGGAAAGACCCTAGGATTCATGTTCAGACCTTCTCTGTCAGACTGAGAACGACAGATGATGGGAACCACCTGAGAACCCTGCCTGCCTGTGTGTGTGTGTGTGTGTGTGTGTGTGTGGGAGGGGGTATGTGTGTGTGTGTGTGTTAGTGTGTGTATGCATGGGGGGGGGGGGGGGGGGGGGGGGGGGGGGGGGGTGGCTGACAGTCCGTTTTGCTAAACTTTAGTTTTG
>CM030187.1:16901941-16904441 GCA_017639675.1 Aplochiton taeniatus
GGCACACAAGGCTTCAGAAACCCCTTCCCAATTCTGCTGAATCACCCTCTCAGAGCCCAGGTGAACACCTAGAATTTTAATTCCCTCCCTACCCCACTGTAGGTTTCCTGGAAGTATGGGTGGTGCTGCTCCCCTCCATGTTCCACACAACACTGCCTCACTCTTTCCCCAATTGACCCTGGCTGAGGACGCCCCTTCATACCACCCCAGACATTCCTCTAAGGCGGTCATGTCCTGCTCATCCCTGACAAAAACCGTAATATCATCTGCGTACGCCGACACTGCCGTGGGTACACTTTGACCCACCCGTGAAACATCCACCCCATTCAATCCCCTACGAAGTGCACACAGCAAAGGTTCTATGGCCAACGTGTAAAGCTGGCCTGATATTGGGCAACCCTGACGAATACCACGCCCTATTGGGACCGGTCTACTCAGCCCACCCCCCACATTAACAAGACAGGAAACACCAGTATATAGAAGTGTGACATATGATACAAAAACATCCCCAAACCCCAAACTTGACAACACATTAAACATATACGTATGGTCTACACGGTCGAATGCTTTTTCCTGGTCCAGCGAGATCAGCCCAAAATCCAGGCCCGTTGCCTTACCAATGTCCAACATATCACGAATCAAGAACAGGTTATCCGTGATCGATCGCCCAGGGACACAGTATGCTTGATCCTTGTGAACTATTGTAGAAAGATGCTCCTTCAACCTGTTCGCTAGTGCCTTAGCAAAGATCTTATAGTCCACACAAAGCAGCGCCACCGGCCTCCAGTTCTTCAGGTGGCTTAAGTCCCCCTTCTTCGGAAGGAGTGTCAACGCTGCCCGTCTGCAGCTAAGTGGCAACTCTCCTTGGCCTATACTCTCACACAACACATCAAATAGGTCCCGACCAACTGAACCCCAGAACCTTTTATAAAAATCCACGGGCAGACCATCCACCCCGGGTGCATGCCCAAGGGCCATCTGAGAAACGGACTTAGTCAGCTCCTGGAATTCCAGATGAACGTCCATTTCCTCCCTTTGAGCGCAGGAAAGTCTTGGAACGTCCTTAAGTAGACGCTCTGTACACCGGGGGTCACAACCCTCAGCCCCATACAGATTGGAATAAAATTCAGCAGCCGCCTCCCTCATCTCCCCCACATTTACAGACATACGCCCATCCAACAAGCGTATACAGTGCATTTGTTTTGCTGTACCAGTCTTTTCTTCCAAACCAAAAAAAATGGAGCTTGGAGCATCCATCTCCCTCAACATTGAGAACCTAGCCCTCACAAGTGCCCCCTTTGCTTTGATTCTGTAAAAATCCCCTAACTCACTGCGTAGCTCAGCCAAGTTCTGCTGAGCACCAGCTCCATTATGGACCAACAGTTCAGCCTCCACTTCACTGATGCTTTTCTCCAGTTCATACACTACTCTCTTGATCTCCCTGGATGAGAATGCCGTGTATTGCTGGCAGAAAAGCCTTATCTGTACCTTTCCAACATCCCACCATTCATTTAACGACTCAAAATCAGCCTTTCTGATCTTCCACCTCTCCCAGAACTCTTGAAAGTTAGAACAGAACATGGCATCTTGCAAGAGCTTCACATTAAATTTCCAGTACGCAGATTTACGGGAAACCAATGCCACTGAGAGCTGAGCCATCATAAGCTTGTGGTCTGAAAACCCCACGGAGCAAATAGTCGCCTTTAACAACCTGTTGCTATCTTTTTTCAAAACATATATTCTGTCAAGGCGTGCAGCACTCACCCTGCCTGCACGCACCTTCAACCAAGTGAACTGTTTGATGTCTGGGTGCCTAATGCGCCAAACATCCACCAAACCAAACCGTTTAACCAGCACCTCTAATGTCCTAGCTGATCTGATGTGAGGCTCCTCCCCATTTCTGTCCTTGGTAAAATCAATGGTACAGTTCCAGTCTCCTCCCAGTACTACCACCACTTCATGCGGCAGTGCTGCAAGCTCACGCCCCAACACATGAAAAAAATCCCCCCTCTCTTGCCCACTGTTGGGCGCATAGATATTAATAAACACAAAATCCTGATTGTTTATTTTTGCATTCACAATTAGTAACCTGCCCTTACACACTTCTTTTTTGGTTATGATGTTCACCCCAAGCCCCGGGGAAAAGAGCACTGCAACCCCTGCACTCAGATTTGTCCCATGGCTCAGTACCTGGACACCCCTCCACCAGATTCCCCAATCCACCTCATTAGCAACATCACTATGAGTTTCTTGTAGAAATAGTACCATAAGGTTTTTCTGTTTAACATATTCAGCCAACACACCCCTTTTTCCCTGGTCTCTGGCGCCATTTATATTTAGAGAGCCCACCCGTAGAACCTCCATGTGAAGTATGGTGAAGAAGAAAAGCATTTGCGAAACCCAATCATGCAAGGCCGAGGACCTCTAGGTGTAGTCAAAGGCAATCCATTCATACTTACAGAGTGTCCCCCTTCCTTCTCACAGCTGTAACCCACTTCTT
>CM030187.1:16909441-16911941 GCA_017639675.1 Aplochiton taeniatus
CAACACATGATGAGCAGAGCAGCAGATCAGCAGCATCACACAAAAACACTGAAATCGCCATACTCATTGACTCAAATGGTAAATTCCTAGAAGAAGAGAAGCTCTTCCCAGGACACAGGACATCCAAGATCTGGTGCCCAAGAACAAAGGATGCCCACCAAATCCTTTCAAAAGACACCCTTGGCCAGCCCAGCTGCATCATCATCCACACGGGCACAAATGATCTAAGAGCAGAACAGGAGAGAGTCGGAGATATGGTCTGCAGGGTGGCAGAGAGAGCTGCAGAGGCTTTCCCCAATGCTAAGGTCATAATATCCACCCTCCTGCCACGCAAAGACTTCCACCCTGCCACTATCCAAAGAGTGAATGCACACATTTCCAGAGGATGTGCCCTCATCCCTAATGTGCACCTGGCCCACCATACCAACATCACACCCCACCACCTGTACGACCACGTGCACCTGAACAAACATACTGTTAAAGACTTTGTAAGGACACTGAAGGACGCAGCATTGGGCAGACACACACCCACAACAGATCAACGCAGAGGAGAACCTCCAACACTGCAGACACACCACTACAACTACACACCCACCAGGAGCCCACCGGCACACCAACACCTACACACAGCTCAGACAGGACACCACCTACACCAGCGAAGCCTGCATCACCCAGCTCAGCGCTCTCAACTGACTAGACCACCACAACACCACTCCCCATCCAGACTGGCACCCCGACACCCACTAATCCCACCGGCTAACTGGTCCCAGCCAATGGACACAGTCACATCAGACCCAATGCCCCAGAACCAAACCCCACGGCCACAACGCAGCTACGCTCAAGCCCTCAGAGGACCTCAGAATTCTGATGAGATGGGTGAGATCAAACAATTGTTGCAGTACATCTGCACCAGACTTAGATAAATACATATACATATACACTGTACACTGTGGTATTAAATGATGAAGCACCTATGTAAAAAAAAAAATATATATATATATATATATATATATATATATAATAATAATCATAATAATACAAAAAATGTTATGCTATGGATATGTACAACTGCTTCTTTAAGGTATATCTCATTTTAATCAAAAAAAATAAAAAAAAAAAAAAAAAATACTAATAAATAAATAACAGAATATGACTTCACTCACTATTAGCATGTGGAACATTCAAGGGTTGAACTCATCAGCCTTTGGCTTAAAGAGCTTAAACAGCGACTTCCACAATCAGATCAAAAACCTTGACATCATCATCCTACAGGAGACATGGTGCAAGGCTGACACAGTCACTCACTGTCCCCGAGACTACAGGGAGATTGTAGTACCCTCTCAAAAAATGAGCACAGTACGCCAGGGCAGAGGCTCAGGGGGGCTAGCAATATGGTATAAATCGCACCTGCACGAAGTTATAGACACTCTCAAAATAGGAAAATACCACGTCTGGCTAAAAATTAAGAAAACCATATTGTCTTCCCAGAAGGACCTATTCCTCTGTGGAATATATATCCCTCCATCAGAGTCTCCCTATTATTCTGAGGAGATGTTTCCAGAGTTAGAGAGAGAGACCTGCCATTTCCAGGCCCAGGGAAATGTGCTCGTCTGTGGAGACCTGAACGCCAGAACAGGAACACAAGCTGACACTATAAACACACAAGATCATTTCACTAAAACTAAAATGTGTCTTACTAATCATTTCCCTCCCACCTGCAGGAACAACCATGACAACACAGTTAACAAAAATGGCAAAAACCTTCTGCAGCTCTGTCGAAGCCTGGGTCTGTATATCGCCAATGGACGGATAAGAGGGGACTCCTTAGGGAGATACACGTTTTGCTCACCTCTTGGGAACAGTACAGTAGATTATATGATAACAGATTTAGACCCCTTCTCTCTCAGTGCATTCACTGTTAAACCACTAACCCCCCTGTCTGATCACAGCCAAATTACTGTGTTCATTAAAAAGACAGAGACTAACCCCACTGCACACACACGGACCAGTAAGCTGTACAACATCCATAAAGCTTACAGATGGGCCCAAAACAGCACTGAAGAGTTCCAGAAAGCAATCAGCAGTCAAGAGATCCAAACAATATTAGACAACTTTCTGGACAGAACATACGTTCACAGTAAAGAAGGAGTCAATCTGGCAGTAAAAAACATCAATATGATTTTTGAAAGAACAGCAGAAAAAGCTAAATTAAAAATTAGGACTAGAGCTAAACCTAAACTCAAAAAAGAAGACAACTGGTTTGACAAAGATTGCCAAAACATTAGAAAAGAGCTTAGGAAATTATCTAACCAAAAACACAGAGATCCAAACAACACCGATATACGCCTTCTTTACTGTGACACACTAAAACTATATAAACGTACACTCAGATCCAAAAAAGCACAACACACACAGAGGCAGCTGGCAATAATCGAGGAGTCGATCGATACCAACCAATTCTGGGAAAATTGGAATAAACTAAAAAAAAGAGAACACAAAG
>CM030187.1:16916941-16984441 GCA_017639675.1 Aplochiton taeniatus
ACCAGTGATCCATGTGGAGTACAAACACACAAACAAGGAGGACTGAGGCGTGTGTGTGTTAGTATGTGTGTGTACATCTCATTGTGTCTGCGTGTGTGTGTGTGTGTACCTCTCATAGTGTCTGCGTGTGTGTGTGTGTGTGTGTGTACCTCTTATAGTGTCTGTGTGTGTGTGTGTGTGTGTGTGTGTGTGTGTGTGTGTGTGTGTGTGATACCTCTTATAGTGTCTGCGTGTGTGTGTGTGTGTGTGTGTGTGTACCTCTTATAGTGTCTGTGTGTGTGTGTGTGTGTGTGTATGTGTGTGTACCTCTCATAGTGTCTGCGTGTGTGTGTGTGTACCTCTTATAGTGTCTGTGTGTGTGTGTGTGTGTGTGTGTGTGTGTACCTCTTATTGTGTCTGTGTGTGTCTGTGTGTGTGTGTGTGTGTGTGTGTGTGTGTGTGTGTGTGTGTGTGTGTGTGTACCTCTTATTGTGTCTGTGTGTGTGTGTGTACCTCTCATAGTGTCTGTGTGAGTGTGTGTGTGTGTGTGTGTGTGTGTGTGTACCTCTCATAGTGTCTGCGTGTGCAGGTAGCAGCGCTGGTACTTCCTGGGTTTCCTCCCAGCTGGTCGTACACGTGTTTCCATTGGCGACGAGCCGTGATCTGACCCAAACCAACAGAACCACAAGGTCACAGGTCAAACAGAGGTCATCAAGAACCATTAGACCACATTATCTCCTGGCCATATTTAACCAGGGAGCAGCACCTTCAAGACAATAAACATGTTTCAAAGGAAATAAGTCAGTATATGTTATTATATACTGATATAAAAATAATGGTTTCAAAAATGAGGGGAAACTTTCCTACATCACAGGGTTGTTGTGACTGAATCCTCTCCTTGTCAGTTTGGTGTTGTTCCATTTTACACTCAGGTTAAAGGTTACAGGTTAAACCATGTGTCACATAGGACCCTGCATTGACACCCCAATGGACTTAATGCTATGGAATCATCTCTATGGTGGCTGTCTGTCCATGGTCCCTATGACATCATCTTCACGCGCCAAAAACATCCTCCTCCACAGATGTGATCACTGACTGCTGACTCATGGCTACATGTACTTTGATAACAACGTTGAAGTATATTTAATATTGATATATTACATTATTAAAGCTGCACTATAATATGAACACGTTTGTTTCTATAGGCTGGTTTAATATAACACTGGAACACAGCATGATACTGATGTGTCGTATCACAACATGTTAATACCCTTGTTACCTTTTCATATCCTCCCAGTTCCTGAGCCGACTGGAACATTGTCCACAAGTTGACTGAAAGAGACAGAGACCGATAACACACACACACACACACACACACACACACACACACACACACACACACACACGCATGTCCTTTTGTAAAAAAAAACGATACTGTAGTATGTAAATTAGAATCTATACGTTTTATATTTTCATTTGCAGGTCTTTATTTAAATCCTCTCATTATACTCACTCTGTTCTATCTCTCTCTAGCTCCCCCTAGAGGCCAGGGTATCCTCACTCTGTTCTATCTCTCTCTAGCTCCCCCTAGAGGCCAGGGTATCCTCACTCTGTTCTATCTCTCTCTCTCTAGCTCCCCCTAGAGGCCAGGGTATCCTCACTCTGTTCTCTCTCTTTAGCTCCCCCTAGAGGCCAGGGTATCCTCACTCTGTTCTATCTCTCTCTCTAGCTCCCCCTAGAGGCCAGGGTATCCTCACTCTGTTCTCTCTCTCTCTCTAACTCCCCCTAGAGGCCAGGGTATCCTCACTCTGTTCTCTCTCTCTCTAGCTCCCCCTAGAGGCCAGGGTTCCTCACTCTGTTCTATCTCTCTCTCTAGCTCCCCCTAGAGGCCAGGGTATCCTCACTCTGTTCTCTCTCTCTCTAGCTCCCCCTAGAGGCCAGGGTATCCTCACTCTGTTCTCTCTCTCTCTCTAGCTCCCCCTAGAGGCCAGGGTATCCTCACTCTGTTCTATCTCTCTCTCTAGCTCCCCCTAGAGGCCAGGGTATCCTCACTCTGTTCTATCTCTCTCTCTCTAGCTCCCCCTAGAGGCCAGGATATCCTCACTCTGTTCTCTCTCTCTCTCTAGCTCCCCCTAGAGGCCAGGGTATCCTCACTCTGTTCTATCTCTCTCTAGCTCCCCCTAGAGGCCAGGGTATCCTCACTCTGTTCTAGCTCTCTCTCTAGCTCCCCCTAGAGGCCAGGGTATCCTCACTCTGTTCTATCTCTCTCTCTAGCTCCCCCTAGCGGCCAGGGTATCCTCACTCTGTTCTATCTCTCTCTCTAGCTCCCCCTAGAGGCCAGGGTATACTCACTCTGTTTGAAGCCCAGATAGGGGATCCTATCGATTGGCGTCTTCCTCTTCTTCATGTACTGGTAGAGGGCCACCAGGAAGTCCTGCTCTTCATCCCTACCCTCCTCTTCCTCCTCCTCCTCCTGGCCTCCCCCCGCTCTGGAGGACAGGGGAGCTCTCTTGCCATGGGAGACTGTTCTGGGTCTGGGTCTGGGTCTGGTCAACACTGGCTTCTCTGCCTACAGGCAGACAGAGTGATAGATTGAGAGAGAGGACAGAGAGGAAGAGAGAGAAGGAAATAATGAAATAGAGGAAGAGAGAGAAGGGGAAATGAAGAAAAAAATGTTTGTAATTTACTGCAAATACAACCAGGTTTCACTGACACACACACTCACTCCACACTGTTAATCAACAACATCCACAGGGTTCAGGACAGGTGCTGGCAAGACCAAGAGAGAGAGAGAGAGAGAGAGAGAGAGAGAGAGAGAGAGAGAGAGAGAGAGAGAGAGAGAGAGAGTGCAGAGTGAATGTATGAGTGTGTGTGTGTGTGTGTGTGTGTGTGTGTGTGTGTTTGTTTAACCAAACTAGAACATAAACAATCCAACAATCCACTTTCTATTCGGTAAACAAGCGCATATTATTCTGACCGCTCTCAATTACACACACGCACACACACACCTAAGACACACACGCACACACACACACAGGGCAACTCATAAAGTCACAAAGTCAGCATAAAACAATTACTGCCTTTTGTAGTGTTTTATGTATTTTATATATGGTTAGTATAGTGGGATGGACTTACGGTTTAATGCAGATCTCATGGAAGGTGAATTGTTGTGAAAGACCGTTTCCCAAGTACAGTAACAGTGGCTTATAAAGCACAATCAGAATGGGTAGGCAATGGTTACGAAGTAATCCCCTCCAGTAGAAGTAATAATTTACTCCAGTAGAAGTAATCCCTTACCCCAGTAGAAGTAATCATTTACTCCAGTAGAAGTAATCCCTTACTCCAGTAGAAGTAATCCCTTACTCCAGTAGAAGTAATCAGACAGACAAGAAACGCTCAGAGTCAGACAGACAGGTAAACACTCAGACAGACAGACAGACAGCTAAACGCTCAGAGACAGACAGACAGGTAAACACTCAAAGAGACAGACAGACAGGTAAGCGCTCAGAGAGATAGACAGACAGGTAAACACTCAGAGATAGACAGACAGGTAAACACTCAGAGAGACATACTGGCAGTCAGATGGGCATACAGGAGAACCTACCTTGGCATTGGCCTTGCCCTCAGTTAAGATGGATGTTCCAGTCTCCTTGCCCTCAGTAGAGATGGCGGTGGTGGCGGTGACCTGGTGACCCTGTTGACCTTGAGAGTCTCTCCTCTGTGACACGGACAGCTTCTTCTTCCTGGGTCGGCCTTTCAGGTTGGGGGCTGTGAGGGAGGGGTACAGACCTTCATCACCACCATCTAGTACTCTAGTACTGTAATCTAGTACTGTCCATCAGAGGATGTTTGAAAAAAGAAGAAAAAGAAGAAAAATACTATACACCCATTTCCGTACTTCCCTCCCTGCCTCCCTCCCTTCCTCCCCCCCTCCCTGCCTCCCTCCATGTTGGCAGAAACACATTTGTCTAATAATTTACCAGTGTTGATAGAGTGGCTGGTATTTCTAAGATAAATCAGTGAAGTACTGTTGCCTGGCATGGCCTTCAATTATTTATAGCTTCCTCTCTTTCTACCTCTTTTCACATCTCCCTCCATCTCCCTCTCTCCTCCCTCCCTCTCCCTCTCTCCTCCCTCCCTCCCTCCATCTCCCTCCCTCTCCCTCTCTCCCCCGTTTCTCTAGGACAGGGTAACTGATTGCTCACTAACAGACACAGGCCCTCTAGTGGTCACTTATAGGTACTGTGTTCTGTGGGAATGGGATGATGTCATAGTATTTGGGATGTATTTAGGATATGAATGAATTAGGGCACAAACTGCCAGTAAGTAAGCTTCCTCTTTCATGATTCACCAGCATAGCATATAACATATTGTGAGATCAGCCCCAAGATTGATGAGTTCATCCTTAACGGGAACATGAATGGATCATGTTTTTATCCAGTGCTGCCAGCAAATCTGTGTGATTGTTATATAAACCCTGATTATGATTTACAGGCCGTTTGTGCTTGCCTAGAGGGCTGATAAATATGAACACAATGACCTACAACCATGACTCTCTAAGTGTGACTCAGATCACCACCAACCCACACAACGACTAGTCATGAGACGCAGAGCATATTTCAAATCTATATGGATCTATATGAAATATCCAACAACATATCACAGTAGAAGCACCTGACACTGCTTTACATTGGAATGACTAACATGACCAACCAGCTGGGTGTGTGTGCACGTACGTGTGCACGTGTGTGTTGTTTGTTTATATGTGGTCATGTGTGGGACTGTGTCTGTGTGTGTGTGTTTTGTGTGGGTGCATGTTTTTGTACTTGTGTTTGTGTGTAAAATGTTGTTGGATGTGAAGGTGGTTTGGGACACATCATCTATTACATCATGCATCCAATTTCATCACTGTCTTATTTGCATAACACTCCCTGATTTGCATAATACTCCCTGATTTGCATATGTATGAGTGGGTCCATGTAAATGGCAGTGATGAGCTAGCATGAAGATCAGCTCAGCAAAGTACTGCAGTGTTACACAATCAAAACGATTCTCAAAGCATTTTTGGGAATGTCAAATCACCACACAATATAGAGATTTAAATTGAAAATACTTCATCAAATCAGTCACTGTCTCTCTCTCTCTCTCTCTCTCTCTCTCTCTCTCTCTCTCTCTCTCTCTCTCTCTCTCTCTCTCTCTCTCTCTCTCTCATTCTATCTGCATATCTCTACCTCTCGATTTGAAACAGAATAATTATCATGATGATATTTTTCCATCCTCATATTGCTCCTTATTCCCTCTCCTCTGATTCTGCTTGTCCCTGATCCAATCAGAACCTCTCCTCTGGTTCTGCTACTCCTTGGTCCAATCAGAACCTCTCCTCTGGTTCTGCTAGTCCCTGGTCCAATGAGAACTTCAGGCCAATCAGAGCCTCTCATTTGATTCTGCTAGTCCCTGGTCCAATCAGAACCCCTCCTCTGGTTGCTAGTCCCTGGTCCGATCTCTCAGAGGTAGAACACTGTGATGCTGGCCTGATCTCTCAGAGGTAGAACACTGTGATGCTGGCCTGATCTCTCAGAGGTAGAACACTGTGATGCTGGCCTGATCTCTCAGAGGCAGAACACTGTGATGCTGGCCTAATCTCTCAGAGGTAGAACACTGTGATGCTGGCCTGATCTCTCAGAGGTAGAACACTGTGATGCTGGCCTGATCTCTCAGAGGTAGAACACTGTGATGCTGGCCTGATCTCAGTTCCTCCTTCTATTTAAAACCTACACTTTGTTTGTTTCTAGTTTCAGTGATGAATCCTATGATTACATATTTCCCAGCATGCCTTCTAACAGGCCTGTAACGGTTAAATCCTGCATGTCTCCATTCATTCTGTTTGGTTAACCAGGAAAGACAACAAAGTCTGCTAGTACAGACAACATTGCCAACTCTAAATTAAGCATTGGTTATGCTTCAGTCTGTCGCTAGGCAACGAGGCAGTTAGGCCAAAACAAAGAGTGGTTCTTCTTCTTTGGTTTACAGTAGACTAAAGGCTTGGTTAGGGTAGGCTGGATATTCTTCTTCTTTGGTTAACAGTAGACTAAGGGGTTGGCTTTTGGAAAAACAACACCTTGATTTTGATAATACCTCTAGATATGTAGCAGAGTAGACCTGGTGGTATTATTAGTCTCTCTGGTCTCCTCTGTGATTTGGACAAATCCTCTATCCTCCTCTCTACTCTCTATCATCCTCTACTCTCTATCATCCTCTACTCTCTATCCTCCTCTCTACTCTCTATCCTCCTCTACTCTCTATCCTCCTCTCTACTCTCTATCATCCTCTACTCTCTATCATCCTCCTCTACTCTCTATCATCCTCTACTCTCTATCATCCTCTCTACTCTCTATCATCCTCTACTCTCTATCATCCTCTCTACTCTCTATCATCCTCTACTCTCTATCATCCTCTCTACTCTCTATCATCCTCTCTACTCTCTATCATCCTCTCTACTCTCTATCATCCTCTACTCTCTATCATCCTCCTCTACTCTCTATCATCCTCTACTCTCTATCATCCTCTACTCTCTATCATCCTCTCTACTCTCTATCATCCTCTACTCTCTATCATTCTCTCTACTCTCTATCCTCCTCTCTACTCTCTATCATCCTCTCTACTCTCTATCATCCTCTACTCTCTATCATCCTCTCTACTCTCTATCATCCTCTCTACTCTCTATCCTCCTCTCTACTCTCTATCATCCTCTCTACTCTCTATCATCCTCTCTGTCCTCCTCTCTATCATCCTCTCTACTCTCTGTCCTCAAGCAGGGGAAGAGGTGTGTATTTGTGTTTGTGTGTGTGTGTGCTTGTGTGTGTGTGCTCGTGAGTGTTTGTGCATGCATACTTGTGTCTGTTTGCGTGTGTGTGTGCATGAACTTGTATACTGAAAACACACCCAGCATATCAAACTTAAACGGCCGTTGATTTTTTCTCCTCCTTTTCTTCCTCTCGTTCCTTCCTTCTTTCTCTCTCTCTATCTCCTTCCTTCTTTCTCTCTTTCTCTCTCGTTCCTTCATTATTTCTCTCTCTCTATCTCCTTCCTTCCACTTTGCTGGCCCTGTCCTTTGCCAGCTGCGTCAAAGTCACGAGAAAGTAGAGAGACGCCGTTGACTGAATACAAGCTAAATAAAGAATGCAGGTTAAAACAGGGAACCTCTCTGTCCACAAAGCCACAGCCATCATGTCTCTCTATCTCACTACTGTCTACAAAGCTCAGTGAACAAATACAGCTGCAACCATTTGGCTGTCAGTTGGTTCTGCGTGTAATGATGAATCATTCAGATTAGAGTGGCAGGCGTTTTGTTCTGCTATGAGGAGGATCCAACCAGACTGCAGACTGTCTCCAAACACAGAAGGTCTGTTTCTGATGCTAATGCTACTGTGTGTGTGTGTGTGTGTGTGTGTGTGTGTGTGTGTGTGTGTGTGTGTGTGTGTGTGATGCTGTGTGTGTGATGCTGTGTGTGTGTGTGTGTGTGTGTGTGTGTGTGTGTGTGTGATGCTGTGTGTGATGCTGTGTGTGATGCTGTGTGTGATGCTGTGTGTGTGTGTGTGTGATGCTGTGTGTGTGATGCTGTGTGTGTGTGTGTGTGTGTGTGTGTGATGCTGTGTGTGATGCTGTGTGTGATGCTGTGTGTGTGTGTGTGTGTGTGTGTGTGTGTGTGTGTGTGTGTGTGTGTGTGTGTGTGATGCTGTGTGTGTGTGTGTGTGTGTACTGAAGCTTTCCTAATCACACACACATACACAAACAAAAACGCACTCCGACACCAGAGAAAACACTCAAACACAACACTTAGATATTATGTTCCGCGGAAAAAGCAATTAGTTGAGCGAATTACTTCAAATACGAGATCAGGGTGGGGGGCAGAGGAGGGAGTTGACAAGAATAAGTACCCCCCCCCCCATGTAAATAGTTAATGTGACACATGCACAAACCCTAAGGGATATGTTCAAACATGCATGCCCCTTAGAAACACACGCCATCTTGGGGAACAGACACCAAATAAACAGGAAAGAGAAAGAACAGAGAGAACAGAGAGAACAGAGAGAACAGAGAGAACAGAGAGAACAGAGACAACAGAGAGAACAGAGACAACAGAGAGAGAGGAAAAAGAACCAACACATCTCATTTGTAAAAAAAAATATATATACATATTATGAGCTCAGCGTTGTGGCTTCTAGACAGGAAATCGAGGACTGCAGCTCGGAGCCAAAATGAAGCACCAGTTGCTCCGTTTCCCCTTCCATGTTAATGCAACTGTGACCTGAGTGTGGCTCAGTGCAGAGCCAGCTAATGACACGCTGAACAGAGAAGCAGCCATCATATGATCCTCCCTCTGTCCAGAGTGTCAGGGGGTCACAACAGAACAGAGAAACGTCTCCATCCGCTAGCAATGAAACGGAAAGGTTACCCACCTCGCTTTAGACTTTAGATTTTAAAACATGAGAGGTTCACTCACACACACACACACACACACACACACAAGCTAAACTAATGTTTGCTTTTTAAGATGAAAACAACATACACTCGCTCACTCACTCACACACACACACACACACACACACACACACACACACACACACACACACACAAACACACTCACAAGCTAAACTAATGTTTGCTTTTAAGGATGAAAACATTTCCACATTCTCTCTGCTGTTGAAGCTAAGACGGTTTGAAATGAAAACAGGAAATAGCTCACAGAGTCAGATTAATATCTGCTGGTTTTACATTCTGTAGAAAATCAAAGACATACACTCTGTACACACAGAGAGGGGAACATTTCTAAAAACATTAGTACTGCCTAAAGTGTTCAGTTTAGATTGTTTGATTTGGACTCCTAGGTCTGTTTGTTAATACTTGTTTTTGTCAGATCTGAAATTACCCTCATGTTGTGAAACCAGCAGAACACTTTCTAGGAAGATTACTTTGTGACACACACACACACACACACACATACACACACACACACACACACACACACACACGTAATCGACTGACAATGTAAAAAATATTAGAATTCATATTTTACTTACTTATATTTAGACACGCACAAAGTGCTAAAGTTATCACACATTAAAAACACATAAGGAGGATTATGAGTGTGTCATCCCTAAACCGAGTCAACATGGCTATTGACTCTGTGTTTCAGGTCAATAACCTTTTCTTCACATTACCATTTTATATCACTGTTTAGGAAGGATGGATGTTGTGACTTCTGGTGGCTTTACAGAGTAGCAAATAGTGCAAGATTATCTATATGATAAACCATGTATATATACAGATATATTCTTATGTCAATAGAAATATTTGCATCATAACATTATGTTCCTATTCGCCCCCAATATAAAAATGACAACCAAAACGTATAGAGTTATTGTCTGACGGTTATTTTCAGAATCAATAGTGATATTACCTCACGGTGCAAGGCTGTCCTTGTAAATGAGAACATCATTGAACTTGCCTGGTTAAATGAATAAAGAGATCAAAAAAGAACTGTGTTTGATGTTTCTCTTCCTCAAGCATCAACAAGACCAGTCAGTATTCATGAGAAGTGGAAGCCTTCATCATTAGGCTGAGAATGATCCAGGAATGAGGAGAGGGAGAGAGAGAACTACACACACACACACACACACACACACACACACACACACACACAGTAAATCTATAGTCTATATCTACACTAGTCTGTATCCAGAGACCCTTTACTGCCAGTGAGAGGCCCTGTACTGACCATGCCAGAGACCCCAGGACTCACAGAAGTTAAACAGACAGAGAAGAAACATAAAGAGAAGGAGAGAGAGAGAAGGAGAAGGAGAGAGAGAGAGAGAGAGAGGGAGAGAGAGAGAGAGAGAAACAACAAGAAAAGAGAGAGAGAGAGAGAGAGAGAGAGAGAGAAAGAGAGAGAGTGAAAGAGAGGAGCCATAGATGTCCCAGAGTGCTGTTTTTCTTCCATAAACAGGGACTTCATTTAGGAGGCTGTCGTAATAACAGCAGGCTGTCTGGTTGGCAGGCAGACTGACACGTTAACAGAGCGACCACTGGCCGCTCCAAAGTCGTCACGGCAACCAACTGTCAGCCACAGCTTGAAAACTCTTTGCTGTCCATACAGCTGGCTGATTTATCGAGGGATTATGAAGTATAATTAAATCTGTTCTCTTTTGTAATAAATCCAGCTTTTTACGTCAACGTTCATGTCTGTGTAATTGTTGACCTGTTTTGTTGTTGTTGGGATCTGTACTTCTGTACTATGTTCAATGTGTCTTGGGTTTCTGTTATTGGTTGTACTCTGCTGTTGTCTTTTTTTGTGTGTGCACCAATCAGGGAACCAAGTTTCCTCTCTGAGGACAATAAACTAAACTACCTACCTACCTACCTACCTACCTACCTACCTACCTACCTACCTACCTACCTACCTACCTACCTACCTACCTACCTACCTACCTACCTACCTACCTGACTGACTAACTAACTACCTGACTAACTAACTAACTAACTAACTAACTAACTAACTGCCGTGGTAATCTGTGAATCGGCGGGACATCTCTTTACTTACCGAACTCATCACACACGCTGCGGTTGCTAAGCAACGTGGGGTGTTGGAAGGTGTCCCGACAGTACAGCACGCGGGTGTGGTCCGTTACCGTGGCGATCCCACCCAGAGCCAGGACCACCTGATCGTGGAGCAGAGGCTGCGGGCGGTGTTTCAGCCGGGCTACAACAGAGCGGTACCGGCAGTACTGGGGGTAGGACAGCACCAGAACCCCCGCCTGGACCCACTCTACTCCTGGGGGGAGAAAGGGAGAGAAAGAGAGAGAGAGGGAGAAAGTTATGTTAGTAATATGAGGGAGAGGGAGAGAGAGAGATGGGAGGGAGAGAGAGAGAGAGAGAGAGAGAGAGAGAGATGCTGGCCATTAATAAGATTTAACTAGCAGACCATACATAAACAGAAAATATGAATTTGTTTTCATAAAAAAGTAATTTCAAACACACAAACACTCACCTACACACATACACACACACACACACACACACACACACACACACACACGCCCACACAGACACCAACACACACAAGTAAACACATACACTTACACACACGCCTGTCCTAAATTGATTCGGCGTACTACAGATCAGCCAGCCAATCAGCTTTATCTTCTCGCCCCTCACCATTCTCTGATGTGTTTTATTTATTATTTATCTTTTTAATAAGCAATTTAAATATGTATTAACTCTGAACGCAGGTGTTAAGCTAACAAGGAGGGAAGGAAGCGCATTCCAACGTCAAAGAGCAAAGCTTCCCACCTCGGAGTGACTCACACGAATCTAATCCCAACCATGAGTCCTTACACAATTACACAAACCAGGGAGGAGAGAGAGAGAGAGAGACAGAGAGAGAGGGAGAGAGAGAGACATACACAAAGAGAGGGAGAGAGAGAGAGAGAGAGAGAGAGAGAGAGAGAGAGAGAGAGAGAGAGAGAGAGACAGAGACAGAGAGAGAGAGACATCTTTCTCTTTTCCTCTTTCTTTTAGCCCTTCCCTCTCTTTTTCTATTCTCCCTCCTCCCTCTCTCCACTGAATCTAGTGAATGAATCATCGTACAGCGCAGCCTTGACAACGAGGGGCTGCTATATTCAAACATCTCTATCCATCTAGCTAAAAAAAAACAAGGCTGGTGTTCTCCTCCTCTGTTTTCCTGTCAGTGTGTGTGTGTGTGTGTGTGTCTGACATACTTAAACAGACTGCTCATGGTGCATGTTGTCTGTAATGGAACTAACAGACTTCTGTTGGAGAAAACCACCTCTCTCATTAGGCTGATAAATGTTAAATGAAACTCCATCAAATAGCAGAGAGAGTGGGAGTAAGTAAGTAGGTCAGTACACACACACACACACACACACACATATGCACACACACACACACACACACACACACACACACACACACATATGCACACACACACACACACACACACACCCACACACACTTTCTCTGGCTTTGTTCACATTAACGGGATATGGCTGCAGTTTCTGCCGGGTAATGGAGACACTACATAAATACTGTTCATTTCCTGTTAGGTCAAAGGTTGTCACTGGGTCAGGCTCCTAGTCCACCTATGACCCATTAGACCCTGTCCACATTCACTGGCTATCAGTCCTCACTACAGCCTTTCTTTCTGCTGCATATACAACATTAACAACCAAATAGCACAACCCGGGGAAGCTGGGAAACGTTGTTTTATTAAAACAAATCAGTCTGGAGTGGAAACCTGACCCAGACTACAAATTACAGATTACAGATTACAGACTACAGACTGCATCCAGGGGAATACGTCTCTCTCACACACACACACACACACAAATTCTCTGACTGTATCTCACTCATTCTGATTTAAGGAGATCAATAGATTCGTATTGGAGATCTACAGTATGTACTGTTATTAAAGATCCATATAGTATAATTAAAGATCCATGTAGTGTTATAGGAGATCTTTAAAATGTGATTCTATGTATTATTATTGATCCACTAGTATAGTGTAGTCATCAGCCTCTTGTTCTGTCTGACAATAAACGGAAGCTTCAAGGAAAAGACACTTCCATTTAGTCACTCATTAAGAGCAGGCTCGCACAGTGAACTGTTATTTTCTAAGAAATGTTAATATGTCATTATTAAACGACTGTGTGTTTGGTTGCCGTGGTGACGCTCTGTGCTTGGTAAGTAGAGCACTGGCAGAGAACCAGAGGATCTCTCTCTCTCTCTCTCTCTCTCTCTCTCTCTCTCTATCTCTCCCTCTCTCTCTCTCTCTCTCTCTCTCCCTCTCTCTCTCTCTCTCTCTCTCTCTCTCTCTCTCTCTCTCTCTCTCTCTCTCTCTCTCTCTCTCTCTCTCTCTCTCTCTCTATCTCTCCCTCTCTCTCTCTCTCTCTCTCTCTCTCCCTCTCTCTCTCTCTCTCTCTCTCTCCCTCTCTCTCTCTCTCTCCCTCTCTCTCTCTCTCCCAAAGTCTTGTCTCTTTTTCTTGCTTTCTCCCTTTCCCCGTCTCCTCCTCCCTCTGTTGTTTTAAACTCTCTTTTCTTTGTAGCTGGGAGACGCAGCACGGCTGTTATTGATTGGTTCAGCCATCAATTGAAGCAGTCACATGACTTAAGTGTGTCATGTCTCTCTGTTAGCCCCTCCTTCTTCCACAGCTCTGACACACTTCATTTTGGTTCAATCTCCTTCAAAATGCTTTCTATGTTAGATTGGAACCAAAGGAGGAACTGAAGGCAATGAATTAAGAGATAAGAGGGTTGTTTCAAATAGGTTCTTCTTCCTGAGTCAAAATCTAAAATCATACAAAAAAGCGCTCAAACTTAATTTCTCTGATATGGTGATGATGATGGAAACCTAACCCTGAATGTCTCCGGTGATCTTTTAGTGTGGGTGTGTGTGTGTGTGTGTGTGTGTGTGTGTGTGTGTGTGTGTCTTCTATCTACCTAATTCAGCCTTCTCCTTGAGGATGTCTCTGAAGTTGAGAGCTGCCTCCCGGGAGCGGTGGAGGAGGAGGGGCTCTTTCCTTACGTTCATGCCCAGGCCACGGGGCTCCCTGATGGGCTTCAGGGGCACGGCCTTCAGCCCCCTGCTCCATGCCTCAGAGTCCCACACCGTCCATTGGACCAGGTTCGCTAACCTCACGATCACCTTCTCAGAGACCGTAAGCACCTCATCCTGGAGAGGGACAGAGAGACAGGGATACAGAGACACACAGTGAGACAGTGAGACAGTGAGAGAGAGAGAGAGAGAGAGAGAGAGAGAGAGAGAGAGAGAGAGAGAGAGAGAGACAGAGACAGAGACAGAGACAGAGAGAGGGAGACAGTGAGAGAGAGAGAGAGAGAGAGAGAGAGAGAGAGAGAGAGAGAGACAGAGACAGAGAGAGACAGAGACAGAGAGACAGGGAGACAGACAGTGAGAGAGGGAGACAGAGAGAGAGATAGAGAAAGAAAGACAGTGAGACAGGATACAGAGACAGAGAGAGAGACGCAGAGAGAGAGACAGAGAGAGAGAGAGAGAGAGAGAGACAGACAGAGAAGCAGAGAGACAGACACAGTGAGACAGAGAGAGACAGTGAGACAGAAAGAGACAGAGAAAGAAAGACAGTGAGACAGAGACACAGAGAGAGACAGAAAGAGACAGTGAGACAGAGAGAGACAGTGAGACAGAAAGAGACAGTGAGACAGAGACACAGAGAGACAGAGGGAGACAGTGAGACAGAAAGAGACACTGAGACAGAGAGAGACAGTGAGACAGAAAGAGACAGTGAGACAGAGACAAAGAGAGACAGAGGGAGACAGTGTGACAGAGAGAGACAGTGAGACAGAAAGAGACAGTGAGACAGAGACACAGAGAGACAGAGGGAGACAGTGAGACAGAAAGAGACAGTGAGACAGAGACACAGTGAGACAGAGAGAGACAGTGAGACAGAAAGAGACAGTGAGACAGAGACACAGAGAGACAGAGAGAGACAGTGAGACAGAGACACAGAGAGACAGAGAGAGACAGTGAGACAGAGACACAGTGAGACAGAGGGAGACAGTGAGACAGAGAGAGACAGTGAGACAGAAAGAGACAGAGAAAGAAAGACAGTGAGCCAGAGACACAGAGAGACAGAGACACAGTGAGACAGAGACACAGAGAGACAGAGACACAAAGAGACAGAAAGACAGTGAGACAGAAAGAGACAGTGAGACAGAGACACAGTGAGACAGAGACACAGAGAGACAGAGAGACACAGAGAGACAGAAAGACAGTGAGACAGAGACACAGAGAGACAGAGAGAGACGGTGAGACAGAGACACAGAGAGACAGAGAGAGACAGTGAGACAGAGACACAGTGAGACAGAGGGAGACAGTGAGACAGAGAGAGACAGTGAGACAGAAAGAGACAGAGAAAGAAAGACAGTGAGACAGAGACACAGAGAGACAGAGACACAGTGAGACAGAGACACAGAGAGACAGAGACACAAAGAGACAGAAAGACAGTGAGACAGAAAGAGACAGTGAGACAGAGACACAGTGAGACAGAGACACAGAGAGACAGAGAGACACAGAGAGACAGAAAGACAGTGAGACAGAGGCACAGAGAGACAGAAAGAGACAGTGAGACAGAAAGAGACAGTGAGACAGAGACACAGAGAGACAGAGAGAGCTCTCCACATCTCTCTGTATCCTCACATGCACACACCTCATTAGATTAACCACTCGCACATTAATCACACCTTCCTGAATCATTCATGAAAATCGGAGTCTTTAAACCCACAAGCTTTGTAATAATAAAACATTTATATGTAGTATATTTCTGTTGTGTTAAAATAGCACCTTCCTTTTATCACCAAAGGTCACAGAGGAAAAACAGAATAAACTAATATAATCTAAAATGGAATGCTAGGGTCTATATTAAGCGTTCCTGCATTTTTAGGATACATTAGCCTTTGGATGGAATGTAGGAATGGAGCAGAACTTCTACCGCAAACAGCAGTCCAACTCCGCACCAAAATACTGCTCTTATCATTACATACACACACACATGCACGCACTCCATGCACACACACACATGCACACACACACACCCACACCCCCCCCACACACACACACACACACACACACACACACACGCACACACACAGATCATTAAAAATGCTGTCTCATCGGACCTTTCCTTGATCCAGTGCTTGAAGTGAGACTGCCTTCATGTTTAATAGAGCAATGAGTCAGCTCTCAGGACGCCTGTGTGTGTCAGCACAGCTAAACAACACAGCTAACTAACACAGCTAAACAACACAGCTTACTAACACAGTAACACAGCTAAGTAACACAGCTAAGAAACACAGTAACACAGCTACGTAACACAGCTAAGTAACACAGTAACACTACTAAGTACCACAGCTAAGAAATGCAGTAACACAGCTAAGTAACACAGCCAAGAAACACCGGAACACAGTTAAGTAAGACAGGAACACAGCTAAGTAACACAGCTAAGAAACACAGTAACACAGCTAAGTAACACAGCTAAGAAACACAGAAAAACAGCTAAGAAACACAACTAACAAACACAGTAACACAGCTACGTAACACCGCCAAGAAACACAGTAACACAGTTAAGTAACACAGCAGTACAGTTATCTCAAACAGCTCTCTTTATGCCTGTGTGTGTTAGCAAAGTAGCATTAGCACAGTAGCATTAGCACAGTAGTATTAGCACAGTAGCATTAGCACGGTAGTATTAGCACAGTAGCATTAGCACAGTAGCATTAGCACAGTAGCATCACAGTCAGCTAACTCTTAACTCCCAACATACTGATTCATAACTACACTCAGACAGCTAGTTATCAATTTATTATGTCCTGCTAACCCCCCATCTCTCTCTCCCTCCTCTATCTATCCTGTACCCCCATCTCTCTCTCCCTTATCTCTCTCTCCATCCTCTCTCTCTCTAATACCCCCTCTCTCTCTCCATCCTCTCTCTCTCTAATACCCCCCCCTCTCTCTCTGGTTGGTTGATGTATTAACTGCGTTCTTAGCATTTGCCTCTGCAGTCCCCCTATGACATGACCTAATAAAAGATCAAAGGAGACACTCTCTTACACACACACACACACACTCTCTCACCGACCCGCACTCTAACTCTCACTCTCTCTCTCTCTCTCTCTCTCTCTCTCTCTCTCTCTCTCTCTCTCACACACACACACACACACACACACACACACACACACACACACACAAAATTATCCCCAGTCTTCCAGTCTGCTGATTGTGCTGCTTCTAATTATTTTCCTTTAATGTGCAGAAAAGGAGAAATGACTCCTTTGTCGTTGAGCTGAGGGGGTGTGTACTACAGATATTCCCTGGGGAATCTGAGTCAGATAACAGACACTAAAACTAGTATTACTAGTATTACGGCTATCAGTATTTTCAAGTGCAGTTGTTGCATTGCAGTACCAAATACCCAGTGATGCTATGAAGCCTCACCCTTGGTGGATGTTTAGTTCAATGAATGTCGTACACATTTCTATTGTATGGTAAAAGGTTAGCATGCTGTTACATAAAACCGAAAATAGAAACATACATAACTACAGCGAATAGTGTTTTCTTTCTTTCTTTCTTTTTAATTGACTGCCAGGATAATTTGCTTGTTTTCAAATCTTTGCATGTTTTTAATGTGTGTGTGTGTGTGTGTGTGTGTGTGTGTGTGTGTGTGTGTGTGACGTTGATTGGCGTTGTTACACAGACCATACCTCTATGTGTATATCGTTGCTTCTTGGGATGTATAACTCACAAAAGTATGAAGGGGTCTGATGGCGTCCAGCTAAACCGTGTTTGTTTCCAATTGAAACGCTACACACACAGCGGTATGAAGGGGTCTGATAGCGTCCAGCTAAAACGTGTATGTGTCCCATTCATGCTGCTTTCCATCGTTTGGTTACCAACACTGTTAATTATCCTCCGCCTCGAATGTTATATCAACAAAGCAGTATTACTCTGAAGGGTGCTGCCGTAGCACTGCCCCCCCCCCCCCTTCTTATGTGTTGTGATAGGAGATAGTACACAGTAGTACACAGATAGTACACGTCTATTCTATTGTAATGTGAACTGTCATTTCATTTAGTTATTTACAACATCATTATCTCAAGCTCCCTCTATTTATTGGCGCGCGCGCACGCACACACATGCACACACACAGTTTTCTCTAATATCTATACCGAATGAATTGTGACAGTGGTTGTCATTCCCCCTCCCTCTGGTACAATCTAAACATCAGGCTTAACCCTGTCTCAAATGTACCATTGTCAAATTACAACATCCTCCTAATGACAGCAGTGAATACAATTGCCTACTTTTAGCTCCAGTTGGAGCTGGCGTAAAAACATAACTCCAGACAGGAACCAATCAGTAAATCAAAGGGGCGGAGCCTAACGTAAATGTTAACTGGTCAGGTCAAGTAGGTCAGAATAGACTGGTCTAAGTTAGAGCTTTACACTTTTACAGTATCATGTGGCTCAGGTCTAACTTACTAACACTAACACCAGAGTTGTATCTGTGTATAAAGACATGTATTTTACTGGACAAACGTGGTTAAAACTAGGACTACGTCTTGGTTTAGTCATCCACTTAATATTTCTGCAAAAATAACTGGAGGGAAATAAATCGACATTAATCTGTTTGGTCACAGTGTAAAGCCACAATATCTCACAGTTGAATCATCTTAAGTCCTTCTAAAACCTCACAGAAAGTGATACAGGCAGCTGGAGACTAGCATTCTAACAGAGCGTTCCAAAGTCCAGACATCTAAGAGCTTTCCAAAAGCCCAGAATTCTAGCCCAGTGTTCGAACAGTGTGTTCCAAAAGCCTAGCGTTCTAAAAATGTTATCCAAAGGCCCAGCGTTCTAACAGAAAGCCCTAGGGCCTAGAAGATCATCAATAGATTTAAACAGTTTCAGGGAGGCTAGGGAGGCTATAGCTACAATAACAAGAGGCAATAAAACATTCAGGAAACCACTAGGAAATGTATATTATAAAATTGGAAAGATCTACTTTAAAAAAACATGATATAGTTTGTTTATAATGTGTTGTGTCGTGTTGTTAATGTATTTCATTTCTGTTTAGTTAAACTGTGGTTCCTCACCTACCAAACACTCAAATCCACCACGGTTTTAGTACAACGTGCCAGCTGGCGTCAGAGGGATATTCTGAGGCAGAATAGAGCTCCAATTTCCATGAAAACCCCCAAACCAGAAACCTTAGTGGTTCACTGTAAATATGCACTGACCAGATATGATCCTTAAAGACCTGTAAGTACACCATGCCCTTTAATCGGACATGTCCGTGTGGATGACCCTTTCAGTCCACTTGCTTTAACAGACAGAAACAAAAATGGAACACAAACTTTGTAAATAATTTAAAATAAGTTTGAAGTATTTTAGATTGACTTTACAACTTTATTTGTAATAAAACATCGAACATGCATTGTTTTTTTATTCATATAAATGTATAATATTTCTGAAACATCCATAAATGGATTCCAGAAATCTGAGCATCTAAATGTGTGGGAACACGCGCCTACAACGTCCTCTCCTATGGCTCCTCGAATCTGCTCGTCCAGTTTAACGCCATAGCTTTGACCTCACAGTAACTTCTCGTTTGGTTTCTTTTCCAATATTCCTGCTGCTTCAGACTAAATCACCCGTCTGAGGAAACAATCTTCGACTTCATGACGCAGGGCGAGGGGGAACTAGGACACACTGTGGTAAACACTACCGTCTAAATCTCTACATGCAGACAAGTATAAAAAGGGCTAGACGGACAAGAACCTACAAATTAACGAGTTACATTTAGAAACGGTTTGTGCTTGTATAAACAACTCCAAAGATTCAAACACAAGTTGCACATGCCTCGATTTGGGTTTTGATTCATATATAAATATAATATAAATATTTAAAAAGTGGGATTGAAAAGAAATAGATGTGATTTTGAGAAGATGACATATGACATTCATGAAAAAGTTAATTATTATCCCAACTGCTTATGGATAAACGACAAGGCTTTAAAACCGTAAAACGTAATCATTCCGTAATAACCGTCCACCGAGGAACATTGTGGCTTACTCTACAGCCATACAAAATGTAAATGGGAATTGGACAATTTGCTGAGTGCATCATCAGCGGCTACCGTGACATGGGCAGGCGTCTCGTGTTCCCCTGTGTTTGCTTAGCCGTATGACACCTGATCACATTGTTATTCAGATTCAGTAGATTCAAAAGCAGCACGAACGGCACGAACAAAGACAGAGAGTGAAAGGTGCGGCGGTGAGAGTTAAAAAAGTTAACACCACTGTTATTGAAATCACGTTACCGGTTGGAACAGCAGCTGGTTATCGTTGATTATCAGTTTGATAAAGGACTACAGTTTCATTGAGTTTGCTCTTATTCCACTCGGCTCATATGGCACAGCATGAGGTCATTCTAACAGTATGGAATGCGTGCCACAGGGGAAACCGTCAAGAACTAACACAGCTTTGTAGTGAGAGTTTGACTTCTTAAGGCTTAACTTTAACTTGTTTTGGTCGGTCACTTATGACTGATCTATAAAGAAAACGACCAGCGTATATCAGATGAATGCAATACGTATAGACAGAAACATTGGCCATTCATCCTGCTGGTGATTCCGTTGTGCGTTGACATGTGCCCATTACTCATTTCTATATTTGCATCCCCTATCATGTGTATAGCTTTTCTCCAATTAATTTGACAAGCAAATAAGTCGCTTTGCTTACATAAAGGGAGGGGAGGTACAGGCAGAGACAGGGAGGGAGGAGCGGGGGGCGAAGCAGGAGGAAGAGGGGGGGGGGGGGGTTGAGATTTATCGGAGAGCGAGGGAAGATATTACTGAAAAGATTAATGGAGGCTAGTATCCCTGTAACATGTTAGACGGAGGCAGCCCTTGAACTGATTAACCCGGCCAACCCCCGAGGGGAAGTCCAATGTTTTCTCTCCAATGGTGATATATACACTCAAAATAAACACACATCAGCCAGCGCTGTCATTCAACACGATGGGACACCCTCCAACACGTTTTTTACTATTCATCAGAATAGTTTTAATTGTAATTATTCTCCCGCGTGTATACCCTTGGCATTTCTTAACAAGCGATCTCCAGAACCTGTTGCTTATTATGAAAGGGTAACGCGATCTCCGGCTCTCCCTCTCGCTCTGCTCTATCTGACCCCGGGGAAGAATGACACAATATAAAATAAACAGAGCGGGATGTTTTCTTAGTAATATGGCTGACTCATAATTGTAGCAGCGCAGCAGAACTAGATGGAATAGCTTTAGTTATTATGGTAGAATGATTAATGTAGGCCTACAGGCAGGGACTGTTCCCACACAATCTACAGAACCTATGGATATAGCAAAATTATATTGGGCTATTGCGACAACAAAGATGCTGAAAATGAACTAAAGCTGGCAACTGTGTGGTTAACTTATTTACACCAGCGCGCAAAATATTTGCCTTACTCACAAATTGCACTGATAGCAAAAACAGAAAAAAGAAAAAAGCTGCGTGCAGTAAAATCTGCACGGGTACTTTGACACAATAACCTTCATCCCTGTCTCGCGGCTCCTTTAAGCCGTCGCTACCAGCTGCACGCTTTATTGGGTTGCCATTATCAATCAATTCCTTCTGGCCACGAAAGCGACAGAGCGCGTATGTTTCGAGGGGAAAAAAGCAAACCCCGCTTTGCTATAACAGGCTGCATGCAGTACATTACCTCTATTGTGAGTGGGCGGGGATTAACAATGCTGTGATCTAATCGCTCACAACATTTTGTTCCTGTCAATTCAAGCTGACAAGTCGGGTTCCAATAAACTGTATTGCGCTATAGCTTAGCGTGTTAATTTCACATTACCGTAAACATTCATAACGTGACCATTGGGAATATCAATGCATGTTAGTAATGTGCCATTGTGTGTAACAGCAATAACACATTGATCATTACCATGCACATTCTCCGAATGAATGACTGCCAAAATGGAATGCGTTTGATTTACTGAGCCACATGCGTATTTTCTGCACCCATAACAACAACTAGAACATGCATACCACGAAATTACCAATGCAAAAGGAAAGTCTGCTGCAATTTCAGATAATTAGAATGTTGTAAAAAAAAAAAAGAAAAAGCTATTATAGACTAAATTAATAATGTAAACACTTGGGACTACATGATCTCACGCTGCTGGCATGAGAATCAGGTGAGTATAACAAAGAGCGCTTTATTAGAGAACTCATACATATATGGTGGCCGGATCAGATGTTACTCATTAGTGGAAACAGCTTGACTCTTTATCAGCAGTTTATGTCTCAGCGGACAGAGAACAGAACAGATTGACACATCCGATACTGCTCCAATCACCGGACTCCTCTTCTATGTAACCTACGGGGCTCTACCAATAAAACGTCTCATTACTCAAAGCAAAATACACAGCTTTATAATAATATGATTAAAGTTTGGAAAATATTCCTCGATTACCTCTCCGTGATTGACAGTGCGCCCTTGTGGGGTGTCTTCGGGTAAGAAATAAAGTTTGGAGCTGGATAAAAGTTGCTTGCTTGTCGTTTCTTCCCAAAGCAGCTGGAGTTCGGCGATACAAAGAGGCTCCTCTGGCGCACAGCGCACCAAGAAGAAATCTCCCACGCACATGATCCTCGCTTTGCCTTCAAGGTTAAAGCGTAAAGCCTTGTAGAAAACATAAGGTCCATGTAGACCGCAAGGTGAGCCTGCCCACTGCGGGAAAAAAAGAGTGATAAGGAGGTTACTTGCATTGCCAAGTACATTAAGCATAAAGAAAACCTATAGCTGCATGTGCTCTGGTCAAAAGTGAGGCAAACATAACCCCACAATAACCAAACCACGATTTAAAATGTTATTTTCTTATTACAATACACACATATGATACATATTATATAGGCTAGACCAAAGTTATTCATGATCAATTCATTTTGTTTTTAGGCCCAGATATGTTACTAAATGAAATGGGCTTGGACCACTCCGTAAATTAATAGCACAAACACATTTGGAGTGAACATAAAATTACCATGAGAGAGTCGGGCTCCATCGCGAGGCTCTGAATTGATTAAACTCCTTACATTCTCTCCAAACTTGTTGGCTTGAATGGCTTGCAAATGGTCCTGGAAGAGCGTAATATCATCGAACTCAGAATCCCGCTCTGCAGCAATATGAAAATGAAATTACAAAAACGCGTTGTCAGTAAAATTAGCAAAAATGTCACCCAATATTTTTCTAGACCACCACGCTGCAACTACATTCTTTTTTAGGTATTTTTGTAACGATTTTCATTATCCTAAATTCTAAAATGTCGCGGGTGCGTTAGATTATATGGATTCTATTTCAGAAATCCGAGCCCATTAAAATCTGTATGACTGAATTTAGCGATTTTCCATGCCTATCAAATAAATGTGCACATAACACACATCTGCTAATATAATGGGGATTTTGTCATCAGTTTTTGATATAATAGGCAATCATTTTTTGCAATTACACCATTCTGTATCTGCCAGGACCTTTCAAAAGGACGTTTGGGTGTGTGCATGTGTGTGCATGTGTGTGCGTGTGTGTCCTTCAGAGAGAGCATGTTCCCAGAGCTTACTGCAACCACTGGTGACCGTATTCCTATTTCTAGCAATGTGTTTCACTGTATCCGCTTTGAACGTCTCATGCGCTGTTCATCTCGAATGCTACTGTAGTGATAGCTCGCTTGCTCGCTCGCGCAGAAAGAGCAAAGGAGTGTTCAACGCCATTATCAAGAGATTATGGGGCTTGTTATGTTTTTATAAAGCCTACAGGCAATTACCGGGAAGCATTGAGGAGACGAATAAAGACAGAGAACATACTGTATTCGTAGATGTAGACACCATCCCTGATGTTGACGGCATTAGTGCATGATTGTTCGACATACACCGCGATGGTGCTATTAAAACTGTTGACGCCAAACCGAATAAGTCATTTTATAAATGGACTCGCTGTCAGAGTACGAATCACGTTCTTATTTTAATTAGAGCGTGCAGGGAAAGCTATTCTCACGAGGTGTTTTGAAGGGGATAAGAGCTAGATAATTTCTCATTAAACATTAAAAAAGCTAAGTCAAATGCAAGATCAGATATTTATATGTACATGTAGGCCTATATACACTATGCTATATATGTTTTTTTGTAGATCAATCGAATACTAGCCTTCATTAATCTATCATCATAATGGCATTTAATGCCACAATAGGAGCAGTGAAACCTTTTGCATTTTGTTTTTTTTATCACTGCAGCAATTTGCCTGCTCAAATTACACAATGGTATGGTAATGAAAAGAGTTCAGGTTGCATAATTGATAGGTAAGGTTGACCTTGTTTGCACGAATCTCATTATACTTCCAGGCTACCGTTCTACAGCAAACACAATGAAATCTTTTTGTTTGCAAAAAAAATGGGGGTTCAAACCTTTCAGTTTTCATCACGTTTATTGTATTGTAACGCGAGGTCTGAGCTACAACAACCTTCTAAAAGAAACATTCAGACCGTACTCCAATCAACGGGCATGCATGCTGAGGCTAGTTAGAGAAACAAGGCTGAGTCCATTAACCCCTGAGAGAGGAGGTCCCGGCGTCTAAAAATGTGATTTATAGCAAATAGTTTTAAGTTTCACGACGTCGACTATAGGATCAGACAACAAACAGTAGCCTTTTGTGTTTGTGCAGTCAGATCATTTACTCAGCCTGAATTGCACCCCAATGACATGGAACAGACAGGCTATTTGGCCTGTTCCGATAGACCAGCTGTTGTATAGGCTCTGGAATGACAAACATAAATCGATTCAAACATTAGAAAGCAATGTTTAACGGCGGGTTCTGTAATAACATCGTAGTAGAAAACGAGTTAACCATAAAGAAAACACTGGAGTCAATGATTCACTATAATACAGACTGTGGTTGTGTTCAGTAAGTCGTTTCGCAAAGAAGGTGTCATCATATTCCCTTTATGGGGTATCGTTCAAGTTGTGAAACAACACATTTACGACATCATCATGTAATCTGTTAGGTGTGGGTATGCGTTTTGTTATAAAACAAAGTGTTGTTTTTGCTAAGAGTTTTCCAAATTAGAACTACTGGGCTAAGACAGGTCAAAAACCAGAGTTTGGCCAGAGTTATGTCAGTGCTAAGGTGGGGCTATGTCAGGCCTAAGGTGGGGCTATGTCAGGCCTAAGGTGGGGCTATGTCAGGCCTAAGGTGGGCTATGTCAGGCCTAAGGCGGGGCTATGTCAGGGCTAAGGCTAGGGCTCAGTGGGGTAATTCACTCCTAATATCAAAAACTGGAACAGCAGTGGGAGGAAGAATGTGAGCAGGCCCTGAAGAGCTTATTAAAAATACATAGTTCAGATTGTTACACAGCATATGTTTCCCTTTTCATGGACGATGTTTAATAAAAAAATATCTCCGGGCTGCGTTCCATTCCAAGTAGGTTTTCCTTTAAGTGTGACCTTGTTTCCTTTCATAAATCTCAGCAGGAAGCTGCTACTTACTGAGGAGTGACCGGTGGCGGGCAAATGGCTCGATAACAATTACAGAGTCTATACAGAACAACAACACACCATGGCATGGCACACAGCTCATGGCTCGGATGAGGAATTATATTAAATCCTCCCCGGCCGTTCTATCTATCCTTGGGTTACATTGACAGGACAAACAGCCACACCAGAACCAGCTGTGTTCTGTTCCCATACCTGGAACGAGAGGGCAATATTCCCTAAGAATCCCCCTGCATGGGAGCCAAAGCTAGGTAAACACTCAATGGAAGGGATTGTTCCAGAGTCAGGAATGTTGACACAATGACAAATAGTTTATGTGCTCGCTTGTAGTCGTTAAAATAGCTTACTTATTAATAGGTCAATGAAATATACTTGGAAAAGAGCAGAAAGGTTCAATAACAGCACTTGAATACCGAGAAATATTTCAAGTAGAAACTATGATCTTAACTCCACTGTCAATATTATTAATATAAAACTCTTTTATCTCCCCTGTGCATATTGGAATCATAACTTAGCTTCTATTCAGGCTCTGTCCTTGAAGACATCTCCTGACTGGTTTGGGGGCTGGATGAACAGAAACAGGGATATCTAATATCTCTCCTTTACAGAAAAGGGTTTGACTTTATGCAGAAATGGATATCTAATATCTCTCCTTTACAGAAAAGGGTTTGACTTTATGCAGAAATGGATATCTAATATCTCTCCTTTACAGAAAAGGGTTTGACTTTATGCAGAAATGGATATCTAATATCTCTCCTTTACAGAAAAGGGTTTGACTTTATGCAGAAATGGATATCTAATATCTCTCCTTTACAGAAAAGGGTTTGACTTTATGCAGAAATGATGACACACCCACAGACTATGCCTACCCACACACACACACACACACACACACACACACACACACACACACACACACACACACACACACACACACACACACACACACACACACACACACACACACACACACAGAGTGTACAACCCCTACACTATCTTCTCCCAACATTGTGAACTTTGATACAGTTCTCTCTTTGATTCTCCCAAAACAGAACAGGAACCAAACGATTCATCTGCCAAGAATTTACCACTAAATCAAAAACAGGCTGACCGGGCCAAGCAGAGTTATAGTTAACTCTCATTTTAATCAGATATAAAAGTCACTGCCAAATCTGACTTGATTGAGGAATATGTCAACATAGGCATGCTGTTTAAGTACTTCTAATGTATAGTTATCTATCACGCATTTATCCAGCTTTGTATATCTCATTTGAAATATTGATATTTGTAAAGATTCCGCCAATTCACTGAACAAATAGATTGACTGGTAAATGAAAACCTATTTCAACAAGAACCCTCATTCTCTGAGGGCTTGGAGAGTTATTCACACAACGAGAATTTATAGTAGCCGTTCAAAGTCTTATTGCTCCCCTGACGTTAATGTTCAAGACAAACCATCTGCGCTGGACACGTGGTTAAACATTATAATCCATAGTATTACATGAATCAATAAATCAATGCTTTGTTCATCTCTTAATATTATTATTATTTACATATCTTTACTGAGAGAGATGGGAGGGGGAGAGAGAAAGATGGGAGAGAGAGAGAGAGAGAGAGAGAGAGAGAAAGAGAGAGAGAGAGATGGGAGAGGTGGGAGAGAGAGAGAGAGAGAGAGAGAGAGAGAGAGAGAGAGAGATGCTGGCCAAATAATAAGATCTAACTAGCAGACCATACATAAACAGAAAATATGATTTCGTTTTCATAAAAAAATAATTTCAAACACACACACACTCTCTCACACACACACACACACACACAGAGAGAGAGAGGCGGGGAAACGTCCAGCAGGGAAAACACAGATTTAGGTGACATGGTAATTTAGGAATGTGTTGCGCGCCAGGAAGCTGCCTGGTTAAGAGGCGTGCTCTGGATCCTCAGGATCCCCGCAGCTTAAAAAAGGAGCGCAACATCTGGACACTGCTGCCGCCGCTCAATCAAACCCGTGCCGTACTCATGGGTTCTAAGCTGTGCTGGTCCTCGTGTAGTCGTAGTAAACGGGTTCTAACCTGTACGGGTCCTGCTGATGTCTTAGACACTCTGAGACTATCCACAGAGTTCTTTTTAAACCAAAGCGCTTCTGAAAGGTTTAATTGGACATCTGGCGCGTGGTAACGCCAGTCGATATTTCCGCGTTGATTAAAACGGTAAATCTCTCTGAAGGATTTGATTAGAATCAGGTGTTCACAGCGTGACTACCAGATAATTACTTTACGAGGAGAGATTGGGTGTTTGGTATTTCCAGATTCATTCTCACTGGAAGTCTGGAAGAACATTATAGAAATACAGCAGTCTCTCTCCCAGGGTCGATTAAATGTTTCTTTGGAGATTTATTGTGGCGTGTGTGTAGTTCTTATTTCTACATACTGTAAGAGTAGCTGGCAGCAGCCTGATGAAGCTATCACGTGGTGCTTAAAATTAACTGAGGTATATGCAATGTGCTGTGTTGGCCAGAAGAGGGCAAACTATTCAAGAACTCAGTGTAACACACACCCTGCTTTGGTGAGGCAGGGGATTATGGGGGGTGTAATTCTTTATTAAACTATTAAATAACTCAGTGTTACACACACTGTGGTGAGACAGGGGATTATGGGGTATGAAGTTCTTTATTAAACTATTCAATAACTCAGTGTTACACACACTGGTGAGATAGGGGATTATGGGGTGTGTGGTTCTTTATTAAACTATTCAGTAACACAGTGTAACACACACTGCTATGGTGAGATAGGGGATTATGGGGTGTGTAGTTCTTTATTTAACTATTCAGTAACACAGTGTAACACACACTGCTATGGTGAGGAAGGGGAGGCTGTGTCCTCATAAAGATGCTCAATCCGCAGAACCAAAAACTACACTTCCCACCAACCTGCTGGACTAAGAATGAAATAGAGCTTATACACGCACGCACGCACGCACACACACACACACACACACATACCTGGGATGCTAAAACAGAGGCAGACTTCAATCTGATTGTATGTATCCATATTGTAACTGTAATCCTTTTTGGTGTATGTCAGTACAGCTCTGCTCTGCACAATTATCTGTATGTGAGCACAACCAGACAACCAGGAAGTCCTGGGGGCTTACCTCACACTAAACATACTCTTATAGAGAAGATATCCTTATCTTAGATTCGCATGTGTTCTCTCATTATTCAAACAGCTTCAAATGGGCTTTGGAATCTGCACTGATATTAGATACTTAATTTGTTATGTTGTAACCTTCTGTATTTAGGTGTATTGAGTAAAGCTGTACACAGTGTACTGTGTAAAGCTGTCTTTAGCTGTGTACTGTGTAAAGCTGTAGTTACCTGTGTACTGTGTAAAGCTGTATTTAGCTGTGTATTGTGTAAAGCTGTATTTAGCTGTGTATTGTGTAAAGCTGTATTTAACTGTGTACTGTGTAAAGCTGTATTTAGCTGTGTATTGTGTAAAGCTGTATTTAGCTGTGTCTTGTGTAAAGCTGTATTTAACTGTGTACTGTGTAAAGCTGTATTGAGCTGTGTATTGAGTAAAGCTGTATTTAGCTGTGTACTGTGTAAAGCTGTATTTAGCTGTGTATTGAGTAAAGCTGCATTTAGCTGTGTACTGTGTAAAGCTGTCTTTAGCTGTGTATTGTGTAAAGCTGTATTTTGCTGTGTATTGTGTAAAGCTGTGTATTGTGTACAGCTGTATTTAGCTGTGTATTGTGTAAAGCTGTATTTAAGTCTGTACTGTGTAAAGCTGTATTTAGCTGTGTACTGTGTAAAGCTGTATTTAGCTGTGTATTGTGTAAAGCTGTATTTAACTGTGTACTGTGCAAAACTGTATTTAGCTGTGTTTTGTGCAAAGCTGTATTTAGCTGTGTATTGTGCAAAGCTGTATTTAACTGTGTACTGTGTAAAGCTGTATTTAACTGTGTATTGTGTAACGCTGTGTATTGTGTAAAGCTGTATTTAGCTGTGTACTGTGTAAAGCTGTATTTAGCTGTGTATTGAGTAAAGCTGTATTTAGCTGTGTATTGAGTAAAGCTGTCTTTAGCTGTGTATTGAGTAAAGCTGTCTTTAGCTGTGTATTGAGTAAAGCTGTATTTAGCTGTGTATTGAGTAAAGCTGTATTTAGCTGTGTATTGAGTAAAGCTGTATTTAGCTGTGTATTGAGTAAAGCTGTATTTAGCTGTGTATTGAGTAAAGCTGTGTATTGTGTAAAGCAGCCCCTCCCCTTTGTGGTCAGCTGAGATTTCTTCACTGTATACGTCCAAACTAAATGTTCTCTATCCACTTTGGAGTCCAGCCACACTAAATGCCCCCCCCATCCTCTTTTCCCCCACATCTCCTTCCCTCTTCTCTTTCTGTCTATTTCTCGCTCTCTATTTATTTCTCTCTGTCCAGTATTCTGTAAAGCCCAACCTTATATGGCCTGATGGGATCCACATTCCCCGTGAAAACTCCTGGGAACTTTTTGGAACGAAAAGAATCTCCCCCTAAGAAACTGATTCAGAATTAGACAGAAAAAGAGGGAGAGGGAGAGAGAGATATAGATAGAGGGAGAAAGAGAGGGGGAAACAGATAAATATATAGACAGAGAGAAAAAGAGAGGGAGAGAGAGAGAGAGAGAGAGAGAGAGAGAGAGAGAGAGAGAGAGAGAGAGAGAGAGAGAGAGAGAGAGAGAGAGAGCAGGATTAAGTATTATTTAAACTTCAGAAGTTAATTGGGAAAGGCAAAGATAAATCCATATTAAGTTGTAAACCACTGCTGTGGAAATATTACTCAGACTGAAGAATGCAAACACACAACCTTATATGGAGTGATTTAAAAACAAACTGTTTTGCTGTTCTATTGGGGTTGGCCCCTCTGTCCACACCAGATTGACTGGTAAAGTTATTTTAAAATCACTGGGGCACAGATGTTATTCAAGCACCCACTGATGTAACTCACCCTTCCTCAGTGATAGCTGGAACCAGAAAGGACCCTTGTGCTTTGTGTTGTAACTGTTGTGTCGCCGTGCCAACTGGGCCTGTCTGTCAGAGCAGCAACCTAGGCAACAGAGATATAAACAACATGGATTGGACACAGGATTTTCCTGGTTCCATGGCCATTAGGGCACCCATGCATTTGGTCAAGGGCACTAATATGACTATGCAATTGTAGTTTGTGTTTTGGTTTGCTTTGTCTGAAGAGACGTCTTGAAACAAACCCTAAAACAACGTGCTTTGTGTTCATCCAGGTCTTTCCTATCATATGACATATCAACTGTCACTGTAGAATGTGCCCTTTAATATGACCACCTTGAAGAGATGCTGCCTGGGGATCAGAGAACGGTTATGTCTGTTCTATTAACTCTGACTCAATGGGGAAAAGGACCGGGCCTCCAAACAAAGCTGATGAGAATCCCAGCGGTATTATGCTACACTGAACTGTATTGTTTTGTCTACATTATTGTATTAATATACATTAGTATTGTCATAGTACACTGCTGGATATGACTGATCAAACCAGTGACTCAAAGACAGTTACAATCTTCCAGTTGGTATCAGTAGTAGCACAGTTCCACCATGTGGACAGTTATGGTATAGCATGGTGGCAAACCCACCGCGGCTTTGCATTCATATAAAGAAACAGTTGATGACATCATCTTCTGTACGCTTCCCTTTGGAGGAGGCGTGGCTTAGATGGTGACGGTAGAGAACACCTGACACACTCTCCTCCAATTAGGCGACAGCTTTCCCACTGAAGCAGATGCTTGGTTCACATCTGGGTTGAATTCGTCAGACAGACCAACAGTCCACAAATGTTTGACATAAAATCATGAATTGATTTTATGAAGTTATTCAGATTATGGTCTTTGTTCGGTTATGCTATAAAATATAGAGGGGAGAGAGAGAGAGAGAGAGAGAGAGAGAGAGAGAGAGAGAGAGAGGGAGAGAGAGAGAGAGAGAGAGAGAGAGAGAGAGAGAGAGAGTCAGAGAGAGAGTCAGAAAGCGGTGTAGGAGGCCTCTCAGGCATTCAGTGAAGGCTGAAACCATTAGATAATGAATTTATAAGAAGAAAAACATTCAGGCATAACATTTTTAACAAGTGTCCTATATTTAAATGAGTAATTAGTCTATACTGTATGTATGTCTTTACTGGGGCTTTCCTGACGGAAAACAAAAGGTTAACCCAACCGCCCAAACCTTTACAGTATATTATAAGTGGACATGGTTTGTGGACTCCCGTTTTGAAGCCTCGAGTTTGGCATTTCGGCCGTCGCCATCTTGGTTGCAATGCTCGTCGCCATTGTGGCTTTTTGAAACCAGAAGTGACGACAAGTTAACGTTAAACTGTGGGTAACGTTTAGTTAACCACTCATGGTAAAAAAAAGGGCGGGATGTGAATAGAGGTGAGATCCCCGATGGAGCACGCTCAGAAGACCCAAGATTACAGGAGAGAGGAAGGGAGGATGAGTGGAAGAGAGGAGCTAGTGAGCTAACTAGCTTAGCTAGCTATAGGAGCTAGTGAGCTAACTAATTTAGCTAGCTATAGGAGCTAGTGAGCTAACTAATTTAGCTAGCTATAGGAGGTAGTGAGCTAACTGATTTAGCTAGCTATAGGAGCTAGTGAGCTAAATGATTTAGCTAGCTATAATAGCTAGTGAGCTAACTAATTCAGCTAGCTATAGGAGCTAGTGAGCTAACTCATTTAGCTAGCTATAGGAGCTAGTGAGTTAACTAATTTAGCTAGCTATCGATCATCTAAGCTTTACCAGTGGCATCTCATCGTTTCAAAGAGAAGTTTTTGTGAATAAAATAAATACAGCAATATTTCAATTCAGTCCTGAGGATCTCAGCTCTTATTTTTTCTAAACAATCATAGAAAATGTCTGGCCTGAGAACAAAGTTCACTAAGCAAAAGTAATATGAGCGAAGAGCTCTGTGTGGTGTATAGTGTTGTGTGTTTAGGATGTAATGTGTTGTAAAATGTTGTGTGTTGTATAGTTTTGTGTGATTATAGCGTTGAGTGTTAGGTCAGATTATAGTGTTGTGTGTTTTATGCGTTGAGTGTTAAATCCGATTATAGTGTTGTGTTTAAGTGTTGTGTGTTGAAGCGTTATGTGTTGTATAATGTTGTGTGTTGTATAGTTTTGTGTGTTTGTAGTGTTGAGTGTTAGGTCAGATTATAGTGTTGTGTGTTTTTAGTGTTGAGTGTTAAATCTGAATATAGTGTTGTGTTTAAGTGTTGAGTGTTAAATCTGAATATAGTGTTGTGTTTAAGTGTTGTGTGTCGAAGCGTTGTGTGTTGTATAATATTGTGTGTTGTATAGTTTTGTGTGTTTGTAGTGTTGAGTGTTTGGTCAGATTATAGTGTTGTGTGTTTTTAGTGTTGAGTGTTAGGTCAGATATTGTTTTTGACTGTTAGTGACAGTGTGATACTGATGCTTTGGCAGTCAGTCCTTTCCCTGCTTCTTGCCACTGCAGACAGGTTTCACAGCAGGAACACACCGTTGCTTTGCATTTGCAATTTATTAATTTACATAATTTGCATTTGCTTTCATGGAAAGACAATATATCCGAATCCAACAGAGACGCTATTGATTTCACACGGAGTAACATAAACAGAGGAAGAGATGATGTTTAACTGAGCCTGTTTTAAATACACCTGAGAGAGACACACTGACAGACAGAGAGAGAGAGAGAAAGAGAGACACAGAGAGAGAGAGACACTGACAGACAGAGAGAGAGAGAGACACACACAGAGAAAGAGAGAGAGAGAGAGAGACTGACAGACAGAGAGAAAGAGACACAGAGAGAGAGAGAGAGAGAGAGAGAGAGAGAGAGAGAGAGAGAGAGAGAGAGAGAGAGACACTGACAGAGAGAGAAAGAGAGAGACACAGAGAGAGAGAGAGAGAGAGAGAGAGAGAGAGAGAGAGAGAGAGAGAGAGACGGTAGCAACAGGACCCCTCATCATCAACAGGTAGGACTACTAATATACTGTAATATCAACAGGACTACTAATATACTGTAATATCAACAGGTAGGACTACTAATATACTGTAATATCAACAGGTAGGACTACTAATATACTGTAATATCAACAGGTAGGACTACTAATATACTGTAATATCAACAGGACTACTTATATACTGTAATATCAACAGGTAAGACAACTAATATACTGTAATATCAACAGGTAGGACTACTAATATACTGTAATATCAACAGGACTACTTATATACTGTAATATCAACAGGACTACTAATATACTGTAATATCAACAGGACTACTTATATACTGTAATATTAACAGGACTACTAATATACTGTAATATCAACAGGTAGGACTACTAATATACTGTAATATCAACAGGACTACTTATATACTGTAATATCAACAGGTAAGACAACTAATATACTGTAATATCAACAGGTAGGACTACTAATATACTGTAATATCAACAGGACTACTTATATACTGTAATATCAACAGGACTACTAATATACTGTAATATCAACAGGTAGGACTACTAATATACTGTAATATCAACAGGACTACTTATATACTGTAATATTAACAGGACTACTAATATACTGTAATATCAACAGGTAGGACTACTAATATACTGTAATTTCAACAGGACTACTTATATACTGTAATATCAACAGGTACTACTAATATATTGTAACATTGACATGAAGAGCCACTACTCAAGACTAAAATGTCCAAATATATCTCCAAATATATTGGTTGTTTCTTTTAGCTAACTTGTGTTGACAAGAGTGTACATGAACAATAACATGTCTATAATCAATAGGGTTCTTTTATTAATTATTACTTTATTTATGACTGTATGAATCATGTTTCATTGTTCTTTATTCTGCAGTGATGGACACATGTCAGTACCTCGCTCTGTTCCTCACAAGTCAGTGCCTCTGGCTGAGTGAGTACCTAAATATGTGTGTGTGTGTGTATGTGTGTGTGTTCGTCTCTATGTGTATGTTCGCCTGTGTGTGTGTGTGTGTGTGTGTGTGTGTGTGTGTTCGTCTCTATGTGTATGTTCGCCTGTGTGTGTGTGTGTGTGTGTGTTCGCCTGTGTGTGCGTGTGTGTGTGTGTGTGTTCATCTCTATGTGTATGTTTGCCTGTGTGTGTGTGTGTGTGTGTGTGTGTGTGTTTGCCTGTGTGTGTGTGTGTGTGTGTGTGTGTGTGTGTTCCTCTCTATGTGTATGTTCGTCTGTGTGTGTGTGTGTGTGTTCGCCTGTGTGTGTGTGTGTGTGTGTGTGTGTGTGCGTGTGTGTGCGTGTGTGTGTGTGTTCATCTCTATGTGTGTGTTCGCCTGTGTGTGTGTGTGGACGTGCGTGTGCATGTGTGTGTGTGTGTTATAATATACCATAATGTAATAATAATATGATAATATATTTTCATGTTATTCTCAGACCATTAAGGATCTGATATTATAATATGGTAATACATTATTATATATAATCTATATAATAATCTAGTAATATATTTTTGTTTTCAGTTCTGGGCTCCATTCCTCCCTGCTGTTCTCTCCATTACTTCTATGTGAAGGACCCTATGAACTGGACTGATGCACAGTGTTACTGCAGGAAGCACTTCACTGACCTGGTCACCATAGACAATGCAGAACTCAACCAGGAAGTCAAGGCTATGATTACCGCTCAGAGCTGGATTGGGTTGTTTACTGGTCTGTGGGTGTGGTCTCTACACAATGAGGCCTTAGGTAAGACGTATTGGGACGACAATCAACCAAATAACATTGGAGAAGACTGTGTGGCCATGAAGGAAAATAATAATAAAAAGTGGCATGATATAAACTGTACTAATAAATATCCATTTGTCTGCTTTGACGGTGAGTTTCTAACATGACCAGTCTTGTGGTTGTGTTAAAACATGTATTACTCAGACAAACCACTAACATTCATGCCATTTTTTATCTAAGCCAAGTGTATTTATTTTCTGTGTAGAGAGAAGTACCACACATTTCTTCTTCATAAATGAAACAATGTCTTGGAATGCGGCTAAGAACTACTGTCAGAGTCATCACACGGATCTGGCCAGTCTGAGGAATGAGATGGAACACCATGAGATAAACCTCACAACTCTACCAAGCAATAGCTTTGTCTGGATCGGCCTGCACAAACCTCGGAATTGGACTTGGTCTGACGAAAATGACTCCACCTATAGTAACTGGGGGGCTGCAGAGCCAAACGGGATAGGCATTACATATGAGGCCTGTGTGGAGATGTACAACTCAACTGGTCAATGGAATGGTGACCCATGTTCCAATGAAAAAACTTTTGTCTGCTACCAGGGTATGTACCTATCTAACATTGACATTCTGAATTTGTATTCATTATTTAGGTTTTTATTATCTTATTTTGTTTACATGATCTCTATTATAATCTTTATTGTTCAGTAGTTTACAGTTGCTTCCAAAGATTACTAGCTCCTAAACCAAAATGATCTCCATCCTCACTCTCCAGATGAGCTGGTCCTGATTGATAAGAACATGACCTGGTTTGAATCCTTGGCCTACTGCAGAGCAAATCACACAGACCTGGTGTCAGTCCACACTGAGAGGATCCAGCACTGGGTGAGCCGACGGGCCCAGCAGGCCTCCAGCCTCCACGTGTGGATCGGCCTGAGGTACACCTGTGCCCTGGACTACTGGTTCTGGGTGAGTGGGAACTCTACCTGCTACCAGAACTGGGCTCCAGACAACGGGGGAGGCTGGGAGGAGTGTGGCCGTACCGGGGCGGTCCAGAGGGGCGGAGAGCACCAGTGGTTCTCCAAGAACCAGGAGGAGAGATTCAACTTCATCTGCAGCAACAGTACCGGTAGGTTGACACGGTCATGGCTTTTAAATTGATCTGTCTGTCTGTCTGTATGCCTGCCGGTCTGTCGCTCTGCCTGCCTGCCGGTCTGTCTGTCTGTCTGCCTGCCTGCCTGCCTGCCTGCCTGCCTGTCTGTCTGTCTGCCTGTCTGTCTGTCTGTCTGTCTGTCTGTCTGTCTGTCTGTCTGTCTGTAGGCCTGCCGGTCTGTCGCTCAGCCTGTCTGCCTGCCTGTCTGAAATGGTCTGTCTGTCTGTCTGTCTGTCTGTCTGCCTGCCTGCCTGCCTGCCTGCCTGCCTGCCTGCCTGCCTGCCTGTCTGTCTGTCTGTCTGTCTGTCTGTCTGTCTGTCTGTCTGTATGCCTGCCGGTCTGTCGCTCAGCCTGTCTGCCTGCCTGTCTGAAATGGTCTGTCTGTCTGTCTGTCTGTCTGTCTGTCTGTCTGTCTGTCTGTCTGTCTGTCTGTCTGTCTGTCTGTCTTCCTGTCTGTCTGTCTGTCTGTCTGTCTGTCTGTCTGTCTGTCTGTCTGTCTGTCTGTCTGTCTGTCTGTCTGAGTGCCTGTCTGTCTGAGTGCTTGTCTTTCTTCCTGTCTCAACATCCTTTTTATCTCCCTCCTCTCAGATTTCTAGGAACTTCCTTCCAGGATCTGCTTCACACGTCAAGATAGATGCTGAATAAAATAATTAAAATTAAAATTAAATAGTCATAGTACATAGTACATCATACATCAATCATAGTACACTTTACTTTCCCTCTGTGCAGATCCATTAAATCATATATTTTATTTCTTACTGCATGGGGTTTTCTCTTGTATCAATTTGTCATTAAAAATGCAATGTGAAATGTGTTTAATTATAACTTTTAAGGTTAAGAGTAGGTTGCTTTTAAGAAACTAGTCAGTGATTTAAATTAAGATTTTAATGTTTAGTTAATGAGACCGAGAAAGTAGCCACGAGGTCGGCAATGATGAATGTGTGAATTACAGTACTAGAGATTAATTTGATGTAAATTGTTGTTCTTGGGTGTTTTCTCTTCTGTACATTTTAAGTCAAATAAATGTTAGGGGTAGTAGGTTAATACGTTTTCTCTTTCATAATTCAATAAAAAATATTTTGAATGAATCTGATCTTCCATCTCGTAAATGTTTCCCTCAAGTGGGATTACTAATATCCTGACTGAGTATGTACCCAAATGTTACCTCTGCTGATTCGCTGATTGGTTTAGCCCGTCCAATGATGACAACCCCTATCTCTGAGGGGGATTGGTTTAGCCCATCCATGCACGACAAGTCCTACCTCTGAGGGGGATTGGTTTAGCTCGTCCAATGACGACGACCCCTATCTCTGAGGGGGATTGGTTTAGCCCGTCCAATGACGACAACCCCTATCTCTGAGGGGAATTGGTTTAGTCCGTCTAGTGTCACCAGGTTAGTTTATTCTTCTCCACGTACAGTCCCTTGGCACATCCTATTACAACTAAGATTCAAACTAAGGACTCAAAGATCCAAAAGTGAATATAAGATTAGGTCAGACCACATGCAAATGACTTAGACAACAGAACCATTCATGGTAGTTTCTCTTGATCAGCGAAATGTAGCCTAAGTATGAATTACCTCTACATATATACAACGAAGTGCAGTTTACCAGGCTTACTAAATAGCAAAAAGATGCCTATTAATTCAATAAAAATAAACAATTTACTGTTAAATAAAAATAAGACGACCGTAAGTTCAAATTAAAGTTAAAGTGCAAGCATTTGGCGCTGACAACGTACGTGGTGTCAAGTATTGCTCATAACCATATTGTCCGTAATGATCATGAAGTGACTTCCATCGTATAATAAGGTGCTTCATTTAGAATTTGAGCAATGGACTAGGAATAACTCCAGAGATCCGTCAGGTGATAGAATAGCCTGGACAACACCCCCTGAATCTGTTTTGTATCTCCCCCTGAGAAGGACCAGGAGGTACAAGTAAACACAGAAGAACAAGAATACTTTACATTTAAACACAATTTATTTTATGCTTAAATAATTAGTAGGGTCATCCAGTGTAGGTTATGCAGGTTCTTCATACATTTTTTAAACCAGATCCTGAATGGATGCCTGTGTGTGGTGTCTCTGTGTCCCAGCATGGCGAATACTCAAAGGTTGGTGGACAGAGATGGGGGAGAACAGTGTTCTAGCTCTATGGGATGGATACAATCAACAGTAACCATAGAGATGAGGGAGAACAGTGTTCTAGCTCTATGGGATGGATACTATCAACCATAACCGTAGAGATGGGGGAGAATAGGGTTCTAGCTCTATGGGATGGATGCTATGAACCGTAACCGTAGAGATGGGGGAGAATAGGGTTCTAGCTCTATGGGATGGATGCTATCAACCGTAACCGTAGAGATGGGGGAGAATAGGGTTCTAGCTCTATGGGATGGATGCTATCAACCGTAACCGTAGAGATGGGGGAGAACAGTGTTGTAACTCTATGGGATGGATGCTATCAACCGTAACTGTATGCAGAACTCTCAAACATCACTCCAACAGGCTACAGTATATTCTGGCAAAGGAATGCACACATGAATATTTGTTTATAAGCTTGTATTGATGTAGAGGCATACACTGGGTCTGAGATTGAGAGAGAGAGAGGGGTGGGGGGGGGGGGGGTAGAGAGAGCGAGAGACAGAAAGAGAGATACAGAGAGAGTAACTTAACAAAAAGCAAACACCCAAGCTGTCTCTGGTGGATTGTGTTCAGTGTGAAGTCTTAATTGAGATGGAGATCGATGGTTCTGCGTGCTCACTCAGACAGAAAACCACAACGTCCTTCAGGCTAACTTTAAAAGGAACAGTACAGTAAACAAACAAGGTCAAATCACATGCAATAAAATGATTAGTTCATGAAAACACGCTGTATATGGTGTAAAATAACGATCAGATCTTTCAGAGAATAGCAGTTGGCAGTTAGGCAGAAATGTATTCAGTTAAAATCAGGCATTATTGTCAAATTTAGAAGGTTTTGTCAGGCTAAATCTCAATGCTTTAACCATGGCAACAGCCACACTCATGTAACCCATTCATTGGTAGGAGCGCTGCTATGTCATTCATACCCAAAGCACTTTGAAAAGCTGTAACTCCTTAGTTACCACGGCATACACTTAACCTGTCAGGCTACGTCATCTAGTAGAATTTGTACAGTGTCATTTATATATACAACAAAATCACCCTTCTGTTATCTATTTAAAAATAAGAAATGAGAAAAGTTAAGGAAAGGGAGCCCCAGTAGGAAATAAAGGATTCAGATGAGTTCCCAACTGTCAATCAACGTGTCCTTTTCGTGCCATCTTTAGTCACAGAGCAATGCCTGATGGAAGCCCTCGTCTCATTGGTCAGTGAGGACGTTCCCTTCGCTGCCTGTGTGTTGCCGGATGAATTGGGATAGACTCTGTGGGGGTGGGGGTGGGGGTGGTGAGGTGGTGGTCATGCTCATGCGAAATCAAATAAAAGATTTTGTTTGTTTTGTCTTTGCTGAAAAACCATGCGTTTGTGTGGAAGCGGCGAACACACGCTCTGATTGGCTAGATTCTTCTTTTCTTCTTCTTCAGGAGTTCCAGTCCCTGTTCCCTCCCAGGAAGTGTGTCACTATGAGATGTCAACAGATCTAATTGGTTGAGAGAGTGAGAGAGCGTGACACTGGAGAAAGGGAGAGAGGATGAGGGAGAATGAGAAATACAAACGTTTTCAAATGCTTAGGTTACTAATATTATATATAATATAAATACCTAGTATATGTTTTTAAATGCTCAGGTTAATGATATAATATATTATATAAATACATCATACATGTTTCAAAATGCTCAGGATAATAATATAATACATATTATAAATTCATAGGGTATGTTTTAAAATAATCTGGTAAAAAATATTTGGAATAATAATTTCCTTACAAATCAAGCAGACAAGACATCTGTTAAGACTGAGTCTTCTTCTTCCCCTGTTTGCCCTTCGACCCCTCTCCAGTCTGAGACACAGAGAGAGAGAGAGAGAGAGAGAGAGAGAGAGAGAGAGAGAAAGGTACAAAGTACAAAGTGAATACATTACATAATGAGACTGTTAGCCAGACGGGCATTCCACGACGAACAGAGGAGGAAACAGGAAGTAGCTGCTGGAGGAGAGAAAGGGTGAAAGTTTTAAGGTTAAAGGTGACTATTAAGCTACAATCACAGAATCACAGGGGTCCTCAACCTTATCCTGTCTGGAGGAACATGTTTTTTTATCTGCGTGCATCTATCTTTCACACGCCTCTGAAACAAGGTGAACTAAAATGTGTGAATCTATTTAAAACAAAAATGAAATAAAATGTGTGTTCCTCAGTGAGAAAGTTGAGAAGCTCTGTTGACAAGTCCACACACACACGCCTATAGTGCAGGCTACACGATATAGTCCGCACACACACACAAACACACACACACACACACACACACACACACACACACACACCTATAGTGCAGAATACACGCTATAGTTCAAACCCCCCACACACACCCCTGTAGTGCAGGCTACTAGTTAGGCAGTCCATTCAAGACCACACATTTAATAAAACAACACTAAGTTGGATAACAGGAGGAGTGTTTATGGAAACCTCAGGGTCACAGTGCGATGTTAGTTTCAGCTTCTACTCTTTGTTGTTCTACATTGAGTGGGTTAGTGGGCACACAACACAAGGTGCATGTGTTAGTCTGGCTCTACGGCACCCCGTGCTGGGGTCACACAGGGGTCACAGGTCGTGCTGCCAACCTCTGCCTTCTCCTTGGCAGCCTCCTGGCCCCTCACTGGCTCCTCCTCCTCCTGTTTGCCTGCCTTCTGACGGGAGCGCTTTCCTCTCTTTCTCCCCTTCCCTCCTCCTCCTCCTCCTCCTCCTGTAGCTGTGGGGGGAACAGCTTCTCCTGTAACTCCTTCACCACCACCACCTCCTCCCTCTGCGCCTCCTGTTCCCCTGCGTTCCTCTGAGGCCACCACTCGGCGCACTACCTTCCTGATGACCTGCAGGGGGCGGTGTAGAGGCGCGTTAGGAGACCACTAGCCAGGGAAACCAAAGGGGACAGTCTGTGTTATGTGTGATAGAGAGAGTGATAGAGGGAAATAAATAAAGGTCAAACATAGGGAAAGAGAAAGAGAGAAACAGAGAGGGAGGAAGGGAGAGCGAGAGAGAAATAGAGAGGGAGGAAGGGAGAGAAAGAGAGAAACAGAGAGGGAGGAAGGGAGAGCGAGAGAGAAATAGAGAGGGAGGAAGGGAGAGAAAGAGAGAAACAGAGAGGGAGGAAGGGAGAGAAAGAGAGAAATAGAGAGGGAGGAAGGGAGAGCGAGAGAGAGAAATAGAGAGGGAGGAAGGGAGAGAAAGAGAGAAACAGAGAGGGAGGAAGGGAGAGCGAGAGAGAGAAATAGAGAGGGAGGAAGGGAGAGAAAGAGAGAAACAGAGAGGGAGGAAGGGAGAGCGATAGAGAAATAGAGAGGGAGGAAGGGAGAGAAAGAGAGAAACAGAGAGGGAGGAAGGGAGAGAAAGAGAGAAATAGAGAGGGAGGAAGGGAGAGAAAGAGAGAAATAGAGAGTGATGGAAATAGACTGGTAGTAGCGGTCGCTAGGCCGTGTATGATAGCCGGGTCCAAAGTGTTTGAGGCATATTTCTTTTGTAAAGTTTGTAATGTGGACATCTGTAAATTATCTACCTGTTTGTTTAAGAGTACGGCTGAGTGTGTTAGTAAATTCCTTTGGTAACATTAAAGAGCTGAAGGACTCAACTTTGTGTTTGTCTCTGTCTAGATGAAGTGGAAAGGGAGGAGGAAGAGGAGAACAGAGGAAGGAGGGAGGGAGGAGAACAGAGGAAGGAGGGAGGGAGGAGAACAGAGGAAGGAGGGAGGGAGGAGGAGGAGGAGGAGGAGAACAGAGGAAGGAGGGAGGGAGGAGGAGAACAGAGGAAGGAGGAGGAGGGAGGAGGAGAACAGAGGAAGGAGGGAGGGAGGAGGAGAACAGAGGAAGGAGGGAGGGAGGAGAACAGAGGAAGGAGGGAGGGAGGAGGAGGAGGAGAACAGAGGAAGGAGGGAGGGAGGAGGAGGAGGAGGAGAACAGAGGACGGAGGGAGGGAGGAGGAGGAGGAGGAGAACAGAGGAAGGAGGGAGGGAGGAGGAGGAGGAGGAGAACAGAGGACGGAGGGAGGGAGGAGGAGGAGGAGGAGAACAGAGGAAGGAGGAGGAAGTGAGGAGGAGGGAGGAGGTTACTTTTCTAGTGACCAGGTGTCCATCTTCGTCAGTAAACTGCTCTTCAGTCACCGACTCCCCTGGAGTATTCCTTGCCTCCTCCCCCTGAAGAGGGAGGGAGGGAGGGAGGGAGGGAGGGAGGGGAATGGATGGGTGTAGGTTGATGATTGGGTTATGAGTTATGATTATCATGTCACCAAACGCAAGGAAAGTTTTGACGGTAAACAGATTAAGATTTTAGCGCTATCGTTTCTGAAAGCAACAATCCAATCCAAAACACAGCAGCATCACGTTGGTAAAGCAGCCGTGAGGGGGAGGGGATCCCTGCACATCATCAGCTGGCCAATAGCAAGCAGACATGGCTTCCCAGATCAGGGCTGTTGGTGAGGACAATGACGTTGTGACAAAGGTCACAGCCATGTGAGAGCCTGCTATAGAGACAGTCTGAGGATACACACACACACACTTGGAAGCAGGGAGGCTACAGACCGCACAGAGAGAACACAGTGCCACACACACACACCAGACACACACGCAAACACACACGCAAACACACACACACACACACACACACGCCTCCATTAGAATTCCCCATTTTACAGAGAATTCTAGAAATGGCCACACAAGCCCACACACTGATTAACCAGGTAACTAACCAGTCAGCCAGGTAACTAACCAGTCAGCCTGGTAACTAATCAGTCAGCCAGTAAACCAACCAGTCAGCCAGGTAACTAACCAGTCAGCCAGTAAACCAACCAGTCAGCCAGGTAACTAACCAGTCAGCCAGGTAACTAACCAGTCAGCCAGTAAACCAACCAATCAGCCAGGTAACTAACCAGTCAGCCAGTAAACCAACCAATCAGCCAGGTAACTAACCAGTCAGCCAGTAAACCAACTGATTAACCAGGTAGCTAACCAGTCAGCCGGTAAGCCAACTGATTAACCAGGTAACTAACCAGTCAGCCAGTAAGCCAACTGATTAACCAGGTACCTAACCAGTCAGCCAGTAAGCCAACTGATTAACCAGGTAACTAACCAGTCAGCCGGTAAGCCAACTGATTAACCAGGTAACTAACCAGTCAGCCGGTAAGCCAACTGATTAACCAGGTAACTAACCAGTCAGCCGGTAAGCCAACTGATTAACCAGGTACCTAACCAGTCAGCCAGTAAGCCAACTGATTAACCAGGTAACTAACCAGTCAGCCGGTAAGCCAATTGATTAACCAGGTAACTAACCAGTCAGCCAGTAAGCCAACTGATTAACCAGGTAGCTAACCAGTCAGCCGATAAGCCAACTGATTAACCAGGTAACTAACCAGTCAGCCGGTAAGCCAACTGATTAACCAGGTAGCTAACCAGTCAGCCGATAAGCCAACTGATTAACCAGGTAACTAACCAGTCAGCCGGTAAGCCAACTGATTAACCAGGTAACTAACCAGTCAGCCGGTAAGCCAACTGATTAACCAGGTAGCTAACCAGTCAGCCGATAAGCCAACTGATTAACCAGGTAGCTAACCAGTCAGCCAGTAAGCCAACTGATTAACCAGGTAACTAACCAGTCAGCCAGTAAGCCAACTGATTAACCAGGTAACTAACCAGTCAGCCGGTAAGCCAACTGATTAACCAGGTAACTAACCAGTCAGCCAGTAAGCCAACTGATTAACCAGGTAGCTAACCAGTCAGCCAGTAAGCCAACTGATTAACCAGGTAGCTAACCAGTCAGCCGGTAAGCCAACTGATTAACCAGGTACCTAACCAGTCAGCCAGTAAGCCAACCAATCAGCCAGATAACTAACCAGTCAGCCAGTAAGCCAATTGATTAACCAGGTAGCTAACCAGTCAGCCAGTAAGCCAATTGATTAACCAGGTAGCTAACCAGTCAGCCAGTAAGCCAACTGATTAATCAGGTAGCTAACCAGTCAGCCGGTCATTGATGAAGCAGACAGTGGGTGTGTGTAGGTGAGGCAGGAGTGTGTTTGGTTGTGAGAGAGAGAGAGCTGTTGGTTTGAGCAGCTGCAGTGGAGTGGTTCAGTTCATCACTCACTCACTCACTCACTCACTCACTCACTCACTTACTCACACACTCATCGTATGCCATAACCTGAGAAAACTGTGCCATCTTTTTTTCACACTTTCTTTCGTTTGTTCGTTCTATCATGAGCCAGCCAGTTAGTGGTGCACACAACCAGTCAGCTAGTCAGTCAGCCAGCCAGCCAGCCAGCCAGCCAGCCAGCCAGCCAGCCAGCCAGCCAGCCAGCAGGTACCTTCAGTATGAGTCTCCTGCGGTACACTTTGGTGGTGACTGTGGTCTCCTCTTCAGAACTGGACTGGCCACCTCTACTGTTACCCCCCTGACAGAGCACACTCTATTGTTAAAGTACACACACACTGGGCCCTGTGCATGTATGTGTGTCTGTGCGTGTGTGTGCATGCGTGTGTGTGTGTCTGTGTCTGTGGCATGCTAGAGGAAAAGAATTCCAGAGGTTGTAGATTCCCAATCAAATCTCCAACAACCATTTTGTTGCCGTGGCAACACAGTAAACACCTGTTTCATCCAATTAGAGCTGAGACACAGAGAGTGAGCAGAGCCTGGGAGAAAACAACACTGAAACAAAACAGACTTTACAGTTGATTAGAGAAAGAATGAAAGACAAGGAGAAAAAAAGAGGGGCCTGTCTGTCTCACCTGGACATTGTGCTGGGAGCTGGATGGTTTCTCCTCCTCTTCCTCCTTGCCCCTGTGTGCTCCTGTGCTACTGGCCTCCTTCCTCTTCTCCTCCTTCTGAAGGGGTTTGGCCTTGTCTGGGGAGTCAGACCTGCATGGGAGACGAGTCAGAGTCTTACCTGCTGGCCTGAGGTCTGTGTGTGTCTACCTGTCTACCTGTCTGTGATGTCAGTGAGTCTTACCTGCTGGTCTGAGGTCTGTGTGTGTCTACCTGTCTACCTGTCTGTGATGTCAGTGAGTCTTACCTGCTGGTCTGAGGTCTGTGTGTGTCTACCTGTCTGGGATGTCAGTGAGTCTTACCTGCTGGTCTGAGGTCTGTGTGTGTCTACCTGTCTACCTGTCTGTGATGTCAGTGAGTCTTACCTGCTGGCCTGAGGTCTGTGTGTGTCTACCTGTCTGTGATGTCAGTGAGTCTTACCTGCTGGCCTGAGGTCTGTGTGTGTCTACCTGTCTGTGATGTCAGTGAGTCTTACCTGCTGGCCTGAGGTCTGTGTGTGTCTACCTGTCTGTGATGTCAGTGAGTCTTACCTGCTGGTCTGAGGTCTGTGTGTGTCTACCTGTCTACCTGTCTGTGATGTCAGTGAGTCTTACCTGCTGGTCTGAGGTCTGTGTGTGTCTACCTGTCTGGGATGTCAGTGAGTCTTACCTGCTGCTCTGAGGTCTGTCTCCTTGGCGACCAGAGGTGTTGTCTTGCCAACCTGGAAGAGAGTGCATGTCTTTCTCTGCTTGCTGTACTTCACTGAGGATCTCCCTCACCCTCTCCTCCGTCATCTCCTCATCCCCCGAGCCTCCTTCCTCCAGCTTTATGTCCTCCAAGAGACTCCGTAGCCTCTCCTCTGTCATCTCCTCTTCATCCTCCTCTTCCTCCGCTATCACTCCACCCCCACCCACCTCCTCTCTCCACCCTGCTCCTGTTTCGAACACCTCTGGCTGGGTAGAGAGTTGGGCGGGTTCCCCTCTGGAGGACCAACGCTGGTTCTCTCCTCCTCCCTCGGACACCAGCCTCTCCTCCTCCTCCTCCTCCTCCTCCTCCTCCTCCTCTCCTCTCCCAGCATTCTGCTGCTCGTCTGGGCGGGTTTCTTCCTGGTTCTCGGAGGTTGACCCCCGACCTCCCAGTGTGGTATCCTCCTCCTCTACGGTGGGGGGCTTGGGAGAGGGCTGTGGGGGGGCGGGGGTCACGGTGGGGGGGTCGCTGCTAGAGGTCAGGGAGAGGTCGCTGGGCCTGCTGGGGGTTCTACTGGGGGGGTCGAGGACAGCGTCGTCCTCCCTAAAGAAGAAGTCGTTACGCAGCGGGGTGGGGGGCTCGTAGCTCAGATCACTGGGGGTCTGCAGCTCCTGGTCAATGGTGCTGTACCCTGGAGGGAGGGAGGGGAGGGATGGAGGGAGGGGTGGATGGAGGGATGGAGGTAGGAGAGGGCGATTGGGAGGTAGATGGATTGATGGATGGATGGATAGAGACAGGGAGGGGTGGATGGAGAGATGGAGGGGTGGATAGAGACAGGGGGCATAGGAAGAGTGGATGAGATGACAAGGTGACATCTAAGACATAACCCTAGGCACATAGAGGTCGTTCAGAGGTCACGCTGAATCCCTAAGCACATAGAGGTCGTTCAGAGGTCATGCTGAAGCCCTAGGCACATAGAGGTCGTTCAGAGGTCAGGCTGAAGCCCTAGGCACAGAGGTCGTTCAGAGGTCACGCTGAAGCCCTAAGCACATAGAGGTCGTTCAGAGGTCACGCTGAAGCCCTAGGCACATAGAGGTAGTTCAGAGGTCATGCTGAAAACCTAGGCACATAGAGGTAGTTCAGAGGTCACGCTGAAGCCCAAAGCACAGAGGTCGTTCAGAGGGCACGCTGAACCCCTAGGCACATAGAGGTAGTTCAGAGGTCACGCTGAAAACCTAGGCACATAGAGGTAGTTCAGAGGTCACGCTGAAGCGTTTTTTCTGACATACATGAAACACTTTTTGAACAATGTTTTTCTAAGATGTTAAGATCGATATTTTGAAGCCATTTATAAATCATGTTAAAGTCAAGGCAGTTGGCACTGGGTTTAGATTTAGCAGTGCTATCCATTTGCTTTAGGCACACAGTGTGACCTTTGAACTCCCGCTTATGTAAACACCTCACAACAGAAATGGGAGTCAAGGTGAAGGGGGCAACAGTCACATACAGTCTATGTGTTCAAGGTAACACATCACGTTTGTCTGCACATATCAAAACTTCAGGTTAGAACGTTGACACTTTGACAGACAGCGAGCAGTTCTCTCTCCAGGAAAGCCTCTTCATTAGAGGATGAGAAAGCACCATAAATGCACGATGGTTAGATAAGTATTAAGGTGTTCAGGCATGCTAGAAACATATATGGCTAGCTAGCTATCTAACCAGACAGACAGACAGACAGATATCAGACATTGCGATGGTTACAGTCTGTCTGTCTGTGCGGTTGTGTCACACTATCGGTCTGGACAGACAATAAACAGACATACTAGACATAGATATAAACATATTAGATCTAGATATATACATACTAGTAATAGGCGGGCAGAGAGAGGGGGAAGAAGGAGAGGAGGAAACAACGGAGGCATGACAAGCAGGAGGGAAAGAGAAAGCAGGAGTTGGAGAGAGGACGGGCAAAGGAAAGGAGAGGGGGAGAGACGGGGGAGGTTTGAGTTCCGCAGGGAGGAGGTAGCGGATTTAACAGGCGTGGGAGCTACTGCTGTTACCGGGGTGACGATACACGGAACCAAAACAAACAAGCAAACAAACCAACTGTCAGACAGGAGACTTATATATAAATATATATAATGTAAGGGAAATGCATGTTAGTCAGAAATGATGCGGGTTAGCTGGTTTTAATGAAGTTGAAAAGGTTTGAAATTAGGGTGACATGAGGCTGGTAACTTGGGCCACAGCAATGGAGTTCCCTTCCAAAGACCAGTGTGAAAGCATTGAGGTAAAGCCATTGTAGCAAATGTGTTTAGCCGATTGACATGAAACTATATGACAGGATAGCCAGCTACTTCATAAGGATAAGCCAAACAACAGCTAGCTACCCTACTAGCTTGTTTGCTAATGTTGTTAGCTATTGGGGTGAGCTAGTAAGCAAGCTGAGGCATAGAGGAGGAGAAGGCAGCTGGTTGGTTTAAAAGGCTAATTAGCCATGTAGCTTTAGGTTCACTTAGCTGTTAGCAGTTCAGTTAGCCAAGAAGCCAGTTAGCAGAGGAGAGCAGGAGGTGAGAAGGCAGAGCAGGAGAGGCTACATCTAGCTTGGCTTGGCTGTGTTGGTTAGCCTGCGAGCTAGCAGGAGAGGAGAGGCTACAGCTAGCTTGGCTAGGCTGTCTTGGTTAGCCAGCGAGCTAGCAGGAGAGGAGAGGCCACAGCTAGCTTGGCTAGGCGGTGTTGGTTACCGTAGCTGCAGACTTAGCCAGGTACCCACGTAGCTAGTTAGCATGTAGCTAGTTAGCATGCAGCAACGAAGCTAGTTAGCACAGGAGAGAGGGTTGAATAGAGGAGAGGCTACTGCGCAGCGCTAAGAAGGAAACGGACTCGTGGAAGTGAGGATATGGAGGGAGGCAGAGCATCATCCAGTCCTATTGAGCTATAGGGTTAGCAGCAAAACTGTAAGCAGCTATGACAAGCACACAACATCACACTCGGCAAGTGTACTTTCGATGTTGACCGACAACAGCCAGTCAACTTGGTGTGGCTGTCTTTAAATCAGTCCGATATGTTCAGATCATGATCTGGTTTAGAGTCAAACCCTATCCAAGTCAGAGGAGTCATGCACGCAATTTCTTAGAGGGGGCGCAGTTTCACAACTCCCTTCACTATACGCTGCTTTAGTGTATAGACCTATACATAGTACTACGGATTACATTTCTCCAGTCTCAAACAATTGAGAGGGCAGGTTCCCCCTAAGTGGACATGACGCCTCTGATCCAAGTGAATTAATATCATAATCCAACGTTTTATGACGGTCAGAAAATGTTTCAAACATGTCACACAGATAGTCAAATCCTAGAAAGGTAATGTTAGCGCCTTATAGAAGGAGAGACCAACATCCAGCACACAGCATCAAGCGATCATGCTATCTGATTCTGATCATGCATTTGAAGCAAAACACTATCATATGTTTAGCATAATTATAATTTAATGTTTCGTTGTAATTATATCATACTTTTAAATAGAATTTGTGAAAATGTTGTAAATAGTTAAAGGGTTATAAAAACGTAACAATATGCTGTTTAGAATAACTGATTAATTTACATTGGGAAAAGTATAAATTGATAGCAATAACCCTAATAAGAAGAAATAACTTTTAAATCAAATCAGAAATCCATTAAATATCTATTTTGTAATTCTGTCCTTCAGATTTGACTGATTTATAACATGGGGAAACTGATTTAATGAAAGCTTAATTTTTTTTCTGATACAGTCATTAGTTGGTTCTGGTTGTGGTCTGTGTCTACTCATTAGAGAGAGAAGGTTAGACCCAGAGGAAGATGTTTGGCTAGGTGGCGCTATATGTCTATCCATTAGAAAGAGGAGATTAAAGCAGAGATAGACCCAGAGGAAGATGTTTGGCTAGGTGGCGCTACACTTTACCATCCGACTGTTCCGGGAACACTGCGTTATCATCAGCAAAGCAGCGTGTGCCTGAAATGTTACCATAGTCAAATATAGGCCCTTCCAGCAAAGTCACAATATCCAACCGATTGATCTTAGTCAGCACGGCAGTCAAGGTGTCCGCTAGGGAGAGAATCACAGAGAGAGAGAGAGAGGCATTAGAGATTCAAGGCTATCCCCATATATATCTATTTAACAGATCAATCTCAATTCTATCTATATACTATATATCTATTATTTAACAGATCAATCCCAATTCTATCTATATACTATATATCTATTATTTAACAGATCAATCTCAATTCTATCTGTATACTATATATCTATTATTTAACAGATCAATCCCAATTCTATCTATATACTATATATCTATTATTTAACAGATCAATCACAATTCTATCTATATACTATATATCTATTATTTAACAGCTCAATCACAATAATATCTATATACTTTATATCTATTGCTTAACAGATAAATTACAGTACTATCTATATACTATATATCTATTATTTAAGGGCTCATTGGTTATTTTCATGTTCTTTCGTTTTGAGTCAAACAGCTCTGATCATTTTGCTATTCCTTTTTTTCTTTTTCTTTAATACGCAAATATTATAGGTGCATGTGGTTTGTTTGGGGTTTAAGTGCAGACACAGGCGTGGTTGCACCAGTCATACAATACTTACACACACACACACACTCACAAACCCCTCCCACACATAGAAACCTCTCACACATCCCTCACATACACACGCCTCATCACTTATTAAGAGTGTGTGAGATGTCCATCCTCAATCATCACTCTGAGTGTGTGTCACGGTGAATCACACATTTCATTTCCAAGAGACTCAGCGAGTTGTCTCTGTGATGGCTCTGTTATTACCTGCTGGGGGCGGCCATAAAGACCCCCCCTATTGGTGCTTCATACACCCTGGGGTCAATCAAGCATACAGCTTACAGCACACACACACATACAGGCAGACACACACTCACGCAAGCACGCAAGCACACACACACACACACACACACACACACACACACACACACAAGCACATTCATTCCCTCTGCTTTTACAACCCCCGTAACACCACTGTATATCCCAATATCTGTACGTCAGACCTTCCTGAGAGAAGTAAAGGTGTAATACTAAACGGACTATGTTATATAAGCAGTGACCACGTCCATTATACAAGCACAGGAAGCAGAAGGAGGTTCATAACCCAGGACTTACTTGTGGCATTTTTACCGTCTCTGTGCACCCATTTCTTTAAGAGCATGAAGCTCTGAGCGGTAAGAGAGTTGGGGTTCTCCACTCGGATGTGATTAATCTCCTCCACAGAGAAATCCAGCTCCCTGGCCAGCTCTGAAACACACACACACACACACACACACACACACACACACACACACACTCATTAAAACTAAAAAGTGCACTCAGGGAACTATAACACATAAATTCATGCTAATGCACACAGCACTTACAGGAAATCAAGAGCTCCAACACTTCTACACACACGTGTATGTAAGCATTTCTACACACAGAAACAAGCGCAGTGTGAGCATCACTGCAGTGCAGGCTTTCTAGGGCTGGGCTGGGCACACTGCAGTGGACACACCCATCAGGCTCACACACACACGCGCACACACGCACACACCTTAAAACCCAATGAGTCACGCACACTTTTCAAACAACAAAGGTAGTAAACTGGTATCAACAGATGACAATGTGTATTCAGTGTGTGTGTGTGTGTGTAATATCAGTGTGCACCCTGCATTGTTTGAGAAAACCACTGCTGTCACTGCAGCAAAACTGAGCCAAGCTGTAGTTCCACTAAAGGCCATTAGATGGCAGCATTGGGTTTGTTGTATTTATTTTACGGCGCACTTCCATGTGGTTCACCTACAGCAAATATGAACAAGTGTGTGTGTGTGTGTGTGTGTGTGTGTGTGTGTGTGTGTGTGTGTGTGTGTGTGTGTGAAAGGGTAGGACAAAGATAGAAACAGAGCTGGAGAGAGAGATAGAGAGAACTAAAAAGAGAGATGGAGAGAACTAAAGAGAGAGATGGAGAGAGTAACAGTATAACAGTAACAATATAAGTATTTAAAAGCCAACAGAAGGACAGCAGTGATTGGTCCTCACCAGTCCAGCTCAGTCCCAGGTGGTCGGCCACAATGGCCATCCTTAGGTCAGTCCTCTCACAGGGGCTTTGAGGACCTGCCATCCCATGCAAGAACACAGCATTAACATCTCATCAAAACTACAACCACCAGGATCCACAGGGAAACTTCCCATACAGGCAACAGAGACTGGCAAAACTCCAAGATGGAAGTGAGCAAAAAAACAACAGGTTTGTCATTTTAAAAATGAAACAACCTTTGCCTTTTCTCCCCAGCCCGGAAAGCTCCCCTGTGCATCACTGCCTTAACGGAACATTCTGGAAGGTCCTGCTCTGGCCTGGCTCTCCCCAGCCTAGTTTGAACCATGGCTGTCTAGAGTTTTTGATTGACAGCCATTTTGAAACACAAAGGGTGAAGTGGGTTCATGTGATGCTGCAAATAGCACTGACATCCATAGTTTAGCGCTTAGTATGAACACACAAGTAAAATTGATACCAAATACAGGGTATTTAAATTGATACCAAATACAGGGCATTTAAATTGATACCAAATACAGGGCATTTAAATTGATTAATGTCGAAAGAAAGTTCTAGAATATTGATGGGCTTAATTCTAGAACACTGAAGATCGGGAGGCCAGAAGAGGAACTAAGAATCCGTATTAACACAGTCTATTACCATGACGCTGACTAGTAGTTAAGAAGTGTTAAGAGTTAGAGAGTTTGTTACTAACGTTACTAACGTCGCCAACAAACATTATTCTACCAGGCAAACAGTAACCCAAAAAACAAACATTTCCACCAGAGATACAAACCAAGCAAACAGGTCACAGGACACAGCAAACACGGGAAGACATTTTTATCTTGGTGACGTTCAGCTGCAGTGAGATTGTGTTGAGGTGCATTTAGGGTGCGTTGATATGCGGTTGGGTTTAGGATGTGCTGAGGTGTGTTGATGTGTGTCGAGGTGCGTTGATGTGTGTTAAGGTGTGTTGAGGTGTGTAGATGTGTGTCGAGGTGCGTTGATGTGTGTTAAGGTGTGTTGAGGCGTGCTGATGTGTGTTAAGGCGTGTTGAGGTATGTTGATGTGTGTTAAGGTGTGTTGAGGCGTGTTGAGGTGTGTTGAGGCGTGTTGATGTGTGTTAAGGCGTGTTGAGGCGTGTTGAGGTGTGTAGATGTGTGTCGAGGTGCGTTGATGTGTGTTAAGGTGTGTTGAGGCGTGTTGATGTGTGTTAAGGCGTGTTGAGGTATGTTGATGTGTGTTAAGGTGTGTTGAGGCATGTTGAGGTGTGTTAAGGTGTGTTGAGGCGTGTTGATGTGTGTTGAGGTGCGTTGATGTGTGTTAAGGTGTGTTGAGGCGTGTTGAGGTGTGCTGATGTGTGTCGAGGTGTGTCGAGGCGTGTTGAGGTGTGTTAAGGTGTGTTGAGGCGTGTTGTGGTGTGTTGAGGTGTGTCGATGTGTGTCGAGGCGTGTTGATGTGTGTTGAGGCGTGTTGATATGTGTTGATGTGTGTTGAGGCGTGTTGAGGTATGTGCTTAGCAGAAAGGGGCTGATGTCCGTGTGGAATGGTTCTGCACATGCCCGGTGTGACTGCTCGGCCTAGACTGGGTCTCGTAAATAAAAAAAAATAAAAAAAATACATTTGCTACTGACTTTTTGATAACTGGTATTGAGATTGGTGTTTGCATCAACGTTTCAATCTGCTCATATTAATATTGTTTTTGGACGTAAGTATCGATTGGTGTTAACTATGTTGATAGTCTAGAATCCTCTTCACACGCCCTGACTTTACCCTGTAAGGATTTTCTACTGGCTCACCTATTGTTTATTGTTGAAAGTTTTCCTTCTGGACTACCTGGCTTACAGTGACTGACTGTTTTGAACTGGCAGCCATCTTGAAAGACTACACTGAGACAGCACAGGACAGAGATGACAGACTGACAGGAGAAGGAAGTGACATCTACACTTAGAAAAACGCCACGTCACCAAGCCACCACAACGACAACATGCACCTTACACACAGATATAGAGATATATAGAAAACTCCATTTAAAAGGGTTTATATAAAGTTTTACAAACTAGGCTCGTTCTCCCCGACAGGAGCTGTGATTGGCCCTTCAGCACCCTGACTCCTCCCCTCCTCCTCTCCACGACTCCGCCTACTCTTCCTCCTGCTCCTCCTCCTCCTCCTCTCTCTGTCGCTCTGCTCAACCTCCGCTCTGAGTTGACTAGCGGACCGCTGTGTGGGTGTGGTGCTCAGGGAAGTGGAAGTGGTGTAGGAGGTTCTAGAAGCGTCTGAACAGGAAGTGTTCCTGGATTGGCTGCCGCTGCTGCTGCTCTCTTCGTCCTCATTGGTCAGTTTTTTCCCCTGCATCTTTATCTCTTCCTGTGGGAGTGGCTTCGCGGGGTTAGGGTTAGGGCAGCTAGTGGGCAAGGCCGGGGTGTAGCTCCATGTACTTGCCCGAGGGGGGCGCTGTCTAACTGTGCCTTTTGGGGTCGTGCTTACAAAACGTTGAGAGGTTCTAGAACTAACCTGCTGGAAAGTGCCCTGTGTTCCGGAATGCTGATCACACTGATCTGCAGAGCTGTGGGATCTGACCCTGGGTCTGTGTTTGAGCGTCTGTCTGTCTGGCTGTGACCCTGTGTGTCTGTTTCTACCACTGACCCCACTCCTGCTGTCCTCCTGGCTCTGTTTCTGCTCCTCCCTTCTCACGCCCACGGGGATTCTAGACGCTGGCCTGCACCTGCCTGGAGATGTGCTGTCAGGTTGCCGTGGTTTCTGACTCCTCCCACAGGGCGTCCGGCTGATCTGTAAACTAGTAGGGGCTTTCACTGGTAACCTGGACTTGCATATATGACCTTTGACCTGTATAGGTGGTGGGTTTGTTATTGCTGGTTCTCGGGCGTGGTTCTCCAGGGCTGTCTCCACTCTGCTAGCCTGCTGTAAGGTAGGCTGGCTGGAGGACAGCAGACTGAACACTATGCTACTACTACTGGTGCTGCTGGTGCTGTTATTGTTATTGCTGTTTGCCCTCAGACTACTCACAGACTGTGGGGCTTGGGAGCCACCACCCTGCCTCTCTCTCTCTCTACCCCTCCAGTCCGAAAACTGGCTCTGCTCTGGGGGTCTGTAACCAGAATAATGACCATGAGAATCTGTGCTGGAGTTAGAGTGACTCGCGTCGACAGAGGGCGTAGGCTTAGAGTTCTGTGTGGGGCCTGAGGCTAGGTCATGACCCTCCTCTACACTGACTGAGGGTTCTCCCCCATACCGTCTGTGGGAGGGGTCACCAGTGAGGGAGGGGGTGAGGGTGGGGGAGGGGTCACCAGTGAGGGAGGGGGCGAGGGGAGTGTCGGGGGGAGAGGTGGGGGGGGACCTGAAGCCGATCCTAAAGGTGGAGACCCTGGATTGGTGGTTGGAGGTGGGCCCTGCTCTGTCCGACCTGTCTAGACAGACTGTGGTGCTATGAACGGAGACCTGACCCCCGGGTGACCCCTCCTCTGTGACCCCCATGACCTCTGACCCTGCCCTGACCCCGTACCTGCCGCCCTGCAGACGGTTGGAATGCTCACCGATCTGGAAAAACTGCAGCCTCTCCTCCACTATGTCCCTCTTGCTCATGTCTATGGCGCCGCTACGAGTCATCTCAAACATCTTCCCTTCGTGGAAGGGGAACGGGTTGGGCTCGCTCGTAGGCGTGCTGTCGTCGGTGGGCGTGCGGGCCGGGGTCGTGTCCGGGGTCGTGGCGGCTGACCTCTCGTCCACCGCCAGACCGAACGGTTTGGGCTCCCCGCCCCCGTCCGCCGTATCCACGACGACCTCGTCCGCCCCGTTTTTACTGGGCCAGGGGTCAAAGTTCAAGCCCTTGGTGGCCACCGTCCGAAACTCCTCGTCAAAGTCATAACTAAAGTAGGTGTCGACCGAGCCGTCCTTCCCCTCCACACCAGAGGGGGCGCTGGCTTTAGCCTCCTCAGGGGACTTCTCCTCCTCGATGGACTCCAGCTTGGTCTGGGTGAAGGAGCGGTCCACGTTCCGGAAGGTTCCGTCCGCGGCCCAGACGTCCCTCCCCCGGTCGGCGGGGAGGCTGAAGAGGTGGGAGTCGGCGTGCTCCTCCGCCCCTAAGCCGTCGTCCTCATCCTGGAGGTCGTAGCCGTCCAGGGAGTCGATCTCCGTGGCGTCCGTGTCGTGGGAGAACTCCGCCGTGGTGGCGATGGAACAGTCGGTGATGGACTGGTCGTTTCCGTTCTGCTCGTACTCTCCGCCCTCCACTTCTCCTTTGGAACCTTTGGAACCTTTGGAACCGTTGGAGCCGTTAGATCCGCTGGGTTCTTTGGCGTTGCCGTTTTGATCCTGTTTCCTAGGTTTAGAACCTTTCTCTCCATTCTCCTTCCCTCCCTCCTCCCCATCCCAATCACACTCCCCCTCCCCAGGGATTTGAAACGTAAATCTCTTGAAGGGGATTGGCTGAAAAACGGAGCCTTCTTCCTCCTCCTCTTCCTCGTTGTCCGCGCCGCTGGATTGGCTGTCATCAGTCCCAGTGAGCACGGGGGTGGGGGGCTGGATGCGTATGATTGGCTCAGGCAACAGCTTCTTCTCCTCCTGGAGGTTCACCTCCATCATCTCAGTCTCCGCCTCCGAGGAGGCGCAGGAACCTTTCCTCTCCGTGTCAGACTTCTCCGAGGCGGAGTCCAGGGGCGGCGGAGGGGGGAACTCTATGTACGCGACACCTTTGTCGATGAGCGGACCGTCCTGCTCCTGGTTGGCTGAGGAGGGGGAGGTGCTCTCTACAGTGATGAGCTGACCATCCTGCTCCTGGTTGGCTGAGGAGGGGGAGGTGCTCTCTACAGTGATGACGGGCCTCTTAGGTGGGGTCTCTTTGAACGAGAAGGCCTTCCCCTGCGTCTCTTCCGAGGACTCCTCTGAGACCTCCATGATGGGGCTGGCAGTGCCAGGCGTGTACCCCAGGAAGGAGTCTGGAGTCCTGGCCGTGAGGTCGTAGCTCACCTCCTCGGAGCTGGGAGTCTCCGGGGTCATGGGGCTCTTCCCCGAGCTGTCGAGGAAAGAGACCTGCTCTAGGGTGTCCTCTTCCGGGCTGATGGGGCTAAGCGCTGACGTCTGTTTGACGGCGTAGAGACCCCCTCCACGAGCCTCTCTTTCCGCCTGCCTTCCTACCTGAATGCTGCTCACATACACCGGCAACGTCTTGACCCCTTTGAAGTTCTCCATGGTCGTCGTGACAACCGGGGGAAGGTCCGTCGTCTCATTGGGCCTCAGGGTGTTGGAGTTGGAATCTTTCGGAGCGTTGTCAAGGATCTCTGGACTTTGGTTTGTTAGGTTGTCTGTCTTAGTGGGACTGGTTTCTAGACTGGTGTGTATTTTATTCTGTTTGTCTAATGTTTGGTCTGTTAGGTTGTCTGTCTTAGTGGGACTGGTTTCTAGACTGGTGTGTATTTTATTCTGTTTGTCTAATGTTTGGTTTGTTACGTTGTCTGTCTTAGTGGGACTGGTTTCTAGACTGGTGTGTATTTTATTCTGTTTGTCTAATGTTTGGTTTGTTAGGTTGTCTGTCTTAGTGGGACTGGTTCCTAGACTGGTGTGTATTTTATTCTGTTTGTCTAATGTTTGGTTTGTTAGGTTGTCTGTCTTAGTGGGACTGGTTTCTAGACTGGTGTGTATTTTATTCTGTTTGTCTAATGTTTGGTTTGTTAGGTTGTCTGTCTTAGTGGGACTGGTTCCTAGACTGGTGTGTATTTTATTCTGTTTGTCTAATGTTTGGTTTGTTACGTTGTCTGTCTTAGTGGGACTGGTTTCTAGACTGGTGTGTATTTTATTCTGTTTGTCTAATGTTTGGTTTGTTAGGTTGTCTGTCTTAGTGGGACTGGTTTCTAGACTGGTGTGTATTTTGTTCTTAGCTAGGGTGGGAATCTGGGAGGGCTTAGGGAAGCCTGTTTTCTTTGGAGGGCTGTTATCTAAAGGAGCATTGTCTGTTCTGACAGGAATATGGGATTCCGTTTTCTTTCGTATGTGTTTGTTCAGCAGCTCACCATTGGTTTGCGTTGGTGTCAACTCTTTGGCAGGAGACTCCGTTTTCTGGCTGTGTGTAGAACTTTCTACGTGCATACTTTTATCCTTCACTGTGCCATGACTGATGGTTGAAGATTTTTGAGCTTTAGGTCTCTCGTTTTCTTCAAATAAATCCATCTCCTTTTTCACTTCTGAATCCTTCGTTTCTTTTTGAGGTGAGCTATCTGGAATGTGTTTGTCTCCAGTCTGTGTCAGTCCCCGAGAGGAGACTGGAATGACATCACTTCCTCTCTCTTTCTCCATGCCCTTTTTTGGGCTTCCTTCCTCTGCAGAGTCTTTTGACGTTTTCCCCCCAGTTAAAAGCTGGTAGACCGGGAGTTTACTCTCTTGTATTTTTTTCATTGAAGGTTTTGGCTGCACTGGAGGAGGAATTTTAACCTGTTTTTGAGCCTCTGCTTCGAACTTCATCCTAACAGAAGAAACCTTTGATGTGGTTTTCACCTGAGAAGGCGAGGAAGGCTCAGACTCGCTGCTTTTAGCTTGCTGTTTATTTTTGTCCTCCGTGTATTGAGAGAGAACCGTCCTCTCTGGGCTGTTAGGAAGACTGGAGGTTTTCCTCTCTGTGGAAGCGCTACCAAACAATCGACCACTAGGGGGCTCTACAACCTTACTCTTGACCCACTCGGCCTCTGCAGTCCTGGCCCTCTGTAGTGTCCTCTCTGGACTGCTGCAGGCTGAGCTGGGGCCCGACCTAGTCTCCCTCGCCGCGGGCTTCTTCTCGGGCGTCTGCAGCTCGTCGTTCAGCTTCTCTGTCTTGTCTCTGAAAAACTGTGAGACTTCGCTGAGTTTCTCCTCAGCCTCCTTCACCGACTGCTCCACCCGGTCTTCATACAGCAGCTTATCCCGGCCGCCGCGGTCCTGCTTGTCCTCCGTGAAGCGCATCCACACGGCGTGTTTGGGGGAGCCCTGCTCCGTGGTGTATTGGAGCACCGTGACTTTGTCGAACTGCTGCTCCTCACGGCGGTGGGACGAGGAGGAGGAGGAGGAGGAGGCGAACTTACCTGAGGAAGACTTTAATGAGCCGCCATCTTTCCTCGGGCTGCCGCTGCCGTGACTCCGCCTCCTCATGTCGTCCTCAGCCTGAGGCGACGCCGCCGAGTCCAGTTTCTCAGAGAGGAGCATTTTCTCTGCGAATTTGTACGACTCGCCTCTCAGCTCGGAGAGCTCATCCTCGCAGTACTCCACGGAGTGCTGAGTCAGCAGTTTCAAGGCGCTGTGGGAGTCATCCCCCGCCTGCCGGGCGGAGGGAGGGCGACGGCCGTCATGTTCCTGTGACACGGCGTGGGCGTTGCTGACGCTAAGCTCCTCCTCTTCCTGCGCCAGCGGGCCGTCGTAGCCCCTCAGCTCCCGGAAGCCCCGGTCTCCCTTGTAAACGTAAAGCTCAGGGTGTTTCTTTGTCTCTCTGATGATGACCTCTGTGGGCTCGGCAGCGCTGTGACCTTTCTCTATGTGCACCTCGATGATCCTCTCCACTTTGGGTTTGGCGTCTTTGTCGAGGAAGCGTGGCGTCAGTTCATCTCCTTTGTGCTCAAACAGCCCGGCTAGCTCTTTAGAAGGGTCTCTGCCCGACTGGAAAGCCTTCATGATGTCCCGGACAGACATGGACTCCTCCATCCTCTCCCCCTCCGTCCGCTGGGCCGCCGCGTGACACACCATCCTGGTAGTCGTGGTGATTTGGGTCTCGTCTTTCACGCGCATGCTTTTGCTGACTATGCCGTCGTCCTCGGACATTTTCATCGTCAAGGATTTCACCGTTTCTTTCATGCTGGCCGGCGAGGGAGAAGGGGCGTCGGGTTCGATACAGGGGGTGGCGGTGGTGGGCGGGGCAGCAGCCTCCTCCATTAAAGCCAGGGCCCCCCGCTCATCGTAGCTCCTTACGTGGAGCGTCTCTGGGCTGGTGTCGGTGACGCTGGGTGGGATGGGGGACTCAGTGAACAGAGGTTTGGGGCCGGTGCTCTCGGCGCTCTGGGGTGCCGATGGGGTTTTCTCGCTCCGCGTCTCGAAGCCGCTGTCGGAGAGCGGGCTCTTGTCCTGCTCATGGGACAGCTCCTCGGGGGATTCCAAGATGGCGTCGGCGGCGCCATGGAGGGACTCGGCTAGCTTGCACAGGTCCTTCTCCGAGGGGGACGTCCGCATCATGCCCGAGGGAGGCATTTTCAGTTTGTGTTCCGGTTTCGCGGCTCGTTTGAGTTTCTCCTCTCCATCCCGCCTGGCTTCCTCGTACCTCGACTTGACCTCGGCCATTTTGGACAGAGAGCTTGCTCCGATGTCGTTGGCTAGGTAGTCGACCACGCGTGCCAGGTCGAGGTCAGAGGAGGCTACGGAGGGGGACATGAAGGGGAGGGCGTTCGCGTCGAACCGCGTCTGATGCTCCTGATGGTCCACGCCGATCTGAGCCTCCTCAATCTCCGCTTTACTAAACTCCTCCCACTCCTCCTCTGAGGCTCTCCCATTGGCCACTGCTTGGCTCTGAGTCACTCTGTGGTCTTTACTAAACTCCTCCCACTCCTCTGAGGCTCTCCCATTGGCTTGGCTCTGAGTCACTCTCTGGTCTTTCTGTAAGATCTCACTGACCTTCACTAGGTCCTCTTTAACTTTCTCCACTAACGCCCGGGGCTCCTCCTCGTCCTCCGGCCTGGTCTCTTTGGGCGTGTCTGTGCGAGACGTCTGAACCGTTTTGACCGCCGTGCGCGTGTCCGTCTGCAAGATGGCCGTCATCCTGATCAGGTCCTCCTTCATGTCCGCCACGTCCCTGAGGATCTCCTGATTGGACGAGGGCACTGGGTGGATGATGGAAGGCGTGATGAAGGGCGGGGACTTCAGCTTGGTTTTGATCCTGGCCGAAGTGACGCAGGAAGACAGAGAGGAAGCGCGACAGGGAGAGGAAGTATCTGGTAGCGCCATTTTGAGGGAACCTGGCCCAGGTTTGACCTTAGGGAGGATGTTAACAACAGAGTAGACTGGGACCGTCACGCTATTGGAGGACACAGCAGAGTGGGGGGGGCTAACTGCTGACCTCATAGAGCCGTAGGCGGGGCTGCTGCTGTTAGTGGGCGTCGACCTCCGTGGGGAGGACAGCGACTTGAGTGTGCCGTAACCAGACACCGAACAGGAAGTGAAGGAGCGCTCTGCTTCCTGTATAGCGGCGCTGACGCTGGACGTGGTGGCCTGTGTGGTGGCCTGGATCCTCTCCTGGAGGCTGGCTGAGCGCTCGGACAGCAGACGAGACGAAGGGGACGAAGGCGAGGAGGAAGAGGAGGAGTACCTCACAGGAGAGACAGGGGTCTCCGTGGAAACCATGGAGGCCTTGCCTCTGGAGGAGGGTCTGGCGGGGCCCAGGACAGACTTAAAGGGAACACTGGTGTTATACATGTTGACGGTGGTCTTTGGTGAGGTGGGCGCGGTTGTCACGGTGACGGTCGAGCTTTCAGGAAGGGATCCCAGGCACGTCCGGGAGGCGTACACGGACGCCAGTCCTTTTATGGACGCGGGGTCCGTTCCCGGCTGTTTACACGTCGCCGAGGTAACCATGCTGGCGGAGCCTTGGACTGGGTACTGTGCGTGCTGCACCACCGTCTTGATGGGTGAGGTCATGTTCCTGTAGACTCTGATGGGGGAAGTCAAGCCCAGGGGGGGTCTGATGGGGGAGGGGCCGGAGGAGGAGGAGGAGGGGGGGGACCAGGCGCTCCTCAGTGGAGAAGCAGAGGGCGAGGGCCCCCCCAGTCCCCCAGGGCCCCGGAGCGAGCCAGGAGGAGCAGACGGCCAGACTTGGTAAGATCTCGGGGCAAAGAGAGTTGGTGGTGCTTTGACAGAGTGACCAGGAGGCAGGGTTCTGGGCGTGCCACAGCGCTCCACGGCTGTTTCTTTAGAAAGGGCAACCAAACGTGAACGAGGAGGATTTCAACGGAAGATGAGATAACGGAACGGAAAATAAAAGGAACAGAAATAATAATTCCAAAAAGAATAAGAGAATGAGAGGCAACCGAAAAAAGGTGTAGGAAGAGAGGCAGGTGTAACGAAATAGTTCAGAATAAAGGCAAGAACAAATGAAAAGTTGAGGCAGGGACAATAAGAGAAATGATTGGGGGATGACGAGAACAAATAAAATGAAAGAAAAAGAAAAGGGGAGAGACCAGAAGTAAGAGAATTGGTCAGTGGCTTCACCCTGTTATTACAGGAGGAGAGAAAAGCAGTTGGATGAGGTGTTAATATCATTATGACGTGAATGTGGATGACAAGATGGAGGCCAAACAGAAAGGCGCTGTGCTGCAAAGGAGGCAACAAAGGGCTCGTAAACGAAATGAAGAAGAAGCTTGACGCCGAAAGACAACGACAAAGTCTGACAGACAAACAGACAAAATGGCAGGACAAATGCACAGAACCCAGAACCAACGTTATCAAAAACGTCTCTTTTTTGGGGGGACTTCAGATGTTGAACTAAAGTCATGTCAAATCTAAAAGCTCATATCCTTCTGCATTGCCTACTGTAGTTTGAGTGCCTTTTATCTGTTAAGTCTGAAACAGTTCAAAGAAACTAAAGAAACGTTTGGGTCTTGTCCAACAAAGCAGCTGTTCGACTGTTCCTACATGTGATAGTAAAATAATATTATGGCAAAACGCTGGTACCCAGACTAGGTTTTTGTCCCATAATATCATGCAGGATGTGGTAACCTTGGTGACAAGCATTGATGGTTTAAAAATAGTGACGCAATGATGCATCTGTAAGAAACTCATAATGGTGACCTAGCTCCCAGCATGCATTTCTGTCAAAACAGTAGAGTCATTGCAAATCCAAACAGAGCTAGGAATAAAAAAGAAAGGGCAAAAATAAAAACAAATAACCACAATACAATTTGACTTTCTTAAGTTGATCAAAGCAAATGTTGAAATAGAAGTTGCGATATTGGAGATGTGAAAATAAAACAAATTTAAATATATAAATAAAATACAAAGAATTCAAATCTCAAGTGGCCAGGCAGGTCACAGCCAGGAAAAATCCCTCCAAGCTCCATGCAGAAAATATAGATCGATATTGAACCGCGTGATGACCAAGCATGAGGACTGACAGTGTGTGTGATGCATGGTGGGAAATATGCAAATCAACAAATGAACCTCTACCACTCATATCAATCTCTATGATATTGTCATAGTTACACATCTGAAATGGTTAGTAAAGGGTTAATATGGTTGGGGTCACACTCACTCAGTGCAGGGTCCGCTAGATAGCTGTAGCGCTTACGTAAGGCTAAGGACGCAAACGAATGGCGTCCCCCTGGCCTTTCAGCCTGCAAGGAGGACAACAACAAAGACCTATCAGTTACCGAGGACTACGACCTCTGACCCCCCAAAGGTTACAGCAACACGGATCCAGACTAAAGCGTGTTGACACTCCTATGAATGGACAGTTTTAGTACGCCACAAAAAGAGCGTATTATTTTGCTACTATGACTTATAATTATATTTTACTTAGACAGGAATTCTAAAGATCTGCTGATAATACAAAAATAAAGTAATGATTTAAAACAGGGCTTAACTTAAGGGATATAACTTTATCACACACTCTTAACTCTATAGCCAGCCTAATGAAAAGAGCGGCAGGGGCCGGGATAGGTCAAAACAAACCACCTAATCCATCCCATCAAACATGCGTTAGGATGGGGCTAGCATAGCTGAGGGGGCGCTATAGCAACAGCAGAGGAAAGAGAGGGGGGCGGGGGGGTACACGGCGGCCTTAGCAGCCCCCTACAGGGATGACAGAGAGAGGGGGAGAAAAGGAGAGAGAAAGAACGAGAGAGAAACAGAGAGCCGGGGAGATATTTATGGAGAGAGAGAGACAGAGAGGGAAAGAGATGGAGATGGAGAGAGGTTGAGCAAGAGAGAGAGAGAGAGAGAGAGAGAGAGAGAGAGAGAGAGAGAGAGAGAGAGAGAGAGAGAGAGAGAGAAATGGAGAGAGAGAGAGAGAGAGAAATGGAGAGAGAGAGAGAGAGAGAGAGAGCAGCACATGTTGTAGATTACCTCCTCATCTGGATCTGAATCCATTTCCTGGTTCCCAAGATGCATTGCGGAAACAGGGGGCATAACATAATGGAGAGCGAGGGGGGGAAAGAAACATCAGGGGGTTGAAAAGAAGGAGCGTTGGAGGTAAAGAAGCAACACAAGACAACCATGGCAGCAGAGACCCCCAGCGAGCCAGCCAGTAAACCCCAACAGGGACAGCAGCCCACATGTACAGAGAAGAGGAAACACCAACACACAGGAAACAGGAAGCCAGCAGGAAACAGGAAGCCATACCAACCCCAGTGTGCACAAAGCCCTCTGCCAAAGCATGAATGAAGAAGAAGAAAAAACAACAACCCACCACAGAAATCCACTATATAGATTGATATTTATATATATATGTGTATATTTATATAGATCGGTAGAGAGAAAAGCTTGAAACAGATAAAAGACACAATAGCTGTTTGGGATACCAACCGGACCCCTGTCTTTGGGTTTAATCTCTAAAGGTCAAAGGCCATCTCTCTGTGACCCTATGACGACCCCTCCCCCTCCCGCCCTGTGGTGAAGATGGCCGGGTGGTAGTGAAACAGGAATGGAAGCTGAGGAGGAAGAGGAGGGTCCTACCTTCCTCAGAGCGGGCAGAGTGATGTTCAGGTTACAGACGGCTGTCTGAGGAAGACCTTTGGTGGGGCGTCCCTCTTTGAGGAAGGACAGTCGACCGCATGGCTCCTGGCTGTTATCTCTCACCTGCCGGGAAACAGGGACGCAGCGAGAATCAGGTTTAGGTAGTAATACCACCTTAAATACAAAGACATTATTATAGATTATCAGATACACTAATACCACCTTAAAGGAATTCCATTATTATAGAAGATTATCAGATACACTAATACCATTTTACAGGAATTACAAGAAGATTATCAGATACACTAATACCACCTTAAATACAAAGACATTATTATAGATTATCAGATACACTAATACCACCTTAAAGGAATTCCAATATTATAGAAGATTATCAGATACACTAATACCACCTTAAATACAAAGACATTATTATAGATTATCAGATACACTAATACCACCTTAAATACAAAGACATTGTTATGGCAGTGTGTCATATTCGGATCCACGACAACATTATTATAGATTATCAGATACACTAATACCACCTTAAAGGAATTCCATTATTATAGAAGATTATCAGACACACTAATACCACTTTACAGGAATTACAAGAAGATTATCAGATACACTAATACCACCTTAAAGGAATTCCATTATTATAGAAGATTATCAGATACACTAATACCACCTTACAGGAATTACAAGAAGATTATCAGATACACTAATACCACCTTAAAGGAATTACAATATTATAAAAGATGATCAGATACATTAATACCACCTTATATACATTACATTATTATAGATTACATTCAGATACAGTAATACCGCCTTAAATACATTTACTATTTGGAAACTGTAATGTAAACATTTAAAAGCAAACAGGAAATGATTGGGATAATTGACTAAATTACTCTACACCAAGATCCAATCATAACAACAGTCCGCCCCCGAGCATAATGGTCCTATAGAACTAGGGCAAGGTCAGGTCACAGAATTATTGACAGTCACAGCAGCCAATAGGATGGATCCTTGATATAAGGAAGTGGGTTAAACAATCAATCACATGGGTTTTTTTCCACCGGAGGGGGTGGGAACTAGGTTATGTCCTGAAGGCTTGACTGCAACGATTACAGTTCTTCCTATTAAGGTCAAAGGTCACAAGTCCAGTAGGCTCTCTACATCCCGTCCACCATTTTAATTTAGATACAACGTGATCCTACTGCTGGTTTCAAACAACACAACTAAACAGTTAGTTTAGGAGTCAGAAAACCTGCTTTTACAATCAAGCAATTGGCATTTAACTGTCTGTTCAAATCTAGACCTACCTAAAGGTTAGAAAGATGAATGTTCCCTTAACTGATTCCCTTGGCTGATTGCCAATTGTTTGCGAGACTATATAAATAAATAATATAACAATATATGAATGAATAATAATGTAATATTGTTAAAACCTTTTTATTGTATGTACTCTACGACTTGCTATAATATTTCACAGTTTTCTTGTTGTTAGAGCACTTTGTAACAATAGAAGTGCCAAAAGAATAAAGGTTTATACTAACTATTAATAATGCTATCATTAATATTTACAATACTGAGGGGAGCAAATGTACTTGAATAAATCTATCATTAGTATCGATCATTTTATCTATAGATCACCTTACTATTATTAATCCTATCATTAGTATCGATCATTTGATCTATAGATCACCTTACTATTATTAATCCCATCATTAGTATCGATTATTTGATCTATAGATCACCTTACTATTATTCATCCTAACATCAGTATCGATCATTTGATCTATAGATCACCTTACTATTATTAATCCCATCATTAGTATTGATCATTTGATCTATAGATCACCTTACTATTATTAATACCATCATTAGTATTGATCATGTGATCTATAGATCACCTTACTATTATTAATCCCATCATTAGTATTGATCATGTGATCTATAGATCACCTTGACGCAGAAGGGCAGGCGGTTCTCCTTGAAGGCGTAGAAGTTAAGGACCAATGGCTGCCCCGCTTTGGCCAGAGGAGCTAGGTTGCCATAGCAATCCACGTAGATGGGTCTACCCTCAAGCACCTGAGAGGCAAACAGAACCATGTCAATCAATCCATGGCCGTTAAATAAACGGTCATAAAAAGAGGAAAACATAAGAAGAAAGAGACAAAAGATTAATTCTGAAGGTAGTTGTTCTCAGGAAAACTGGAACCACTTATTTGCTTAGAATTACTTTCACTGACAAGAAAGTTTGTTTAATATTCATACTTAAGATTGTCCTATACGTCTGTGATGCCAGACAATACACGTGTTAATATGAATAATGCACGATTTCAAAGGTCATATTTAGGCAAAGTACTCCCAAACAATGTCTGAAGTTACACAGTAGAACAATATGGCATGTGGCATTAATATACTAATACAGTTATATTAGTAAAAGTAACATCGATGTCTTTGCTCCTGGCCACCTCCTCAAAGTTCTCCTGCTCCCTCATAAGGACTACGGGTTAAGGTCCTAATAATACCTTGATGTCTTTGCTCCTGGCCACCTCCTCAAAGTTCTCCTGCTCCCTCATAAGGACTACGGGTTAAGGTCCTACTAATACCTCGATGTCTTTGCTCCTGGCCACCTCCTCAAAGTTCTCCTGCTCCCTCATAAGGAGTACGGGTTAAGGTCCTACTAATACCTCGATGTCTTTGCTCCTGGCCACCTCCTCAAAGTTCTCCTGCTGCTCCAGAGTCTTGTCCACCTTGTCGTCGGTCATACAGAAACACCGGAGACGAGACTCCACCGGGTCGTTCATCTTGGCGAACACCACGAACTTAGCCATGTACGGAACGCAGATCAACTCTCTGTAGAGCTGGCTGGCTAGTCCCACGGTCTCTGGGACCTGGTGACAGTCTGCCAACCAGAACCTACAGGGTACAGAGATAGAGCACATAGCTCAGTCTGCCAACCAGAACCTACAGGGTACAGAGATACAATAACTAGATCTGTCAGTCTCACCTGGCGGACACGTTGGTGGTGAAGGAGACACAGTCTTTGACAAAGGT
>CM030187.1:16986941-16989441 GCA_017639675.1 Aplochiton taeniatus
AGCAGTGTGTGTGTGTGTGTGTGTGTGTGTTCACCTTCGTCCATGCCGTGGAGCAGTGTGTGTGTGTGTGTGTGCGTGTGTTCACCTTCGTCCATGCCGTGGAGCAGTGTGTGTGTGTGTGTGCGTGTGTTCACCTTCGTCCATGCCGTGGAGCAGTGTGTGTGTGTGTGTGTGCGTGTGTTCACCTTCGTCCATGCCGTGGAGCAGTGTGTGTGTGTGTGTGTGTGTGTGTGTGTGAGTGTTCACCTTCGTCCATGCCGTGGAGCAGCTGGCTGAGGTCTTCGTTCCTGTGTTCGTACTGGTGCTCCTTCCAGCTCTCTCCGTTGTCGCTACGCAGCATGATCAGCTCACGCTCCTCCCCACGCATCGAGCCAAAATGGGGGATCTCCACGATCACAGGCCTGGAGAGGAAGGAAGACAGAGGCTGGTTTGAATGGGGCTGGATCCAAAATGGCTGCCGACGGAGCGCCAGTGGCAGTTGAGAGGGGAGATTGTTGAGTGGATTGAATCATCTTTCAGATTGGAAGTATTTTAAAATGGCCTCTCTGTGTTCCGCCCAGGGTGAGGTGACCGGGAAGAAGGCTTGTCTCTCCCTCAGTGACAGAGAAAAGAGAAGATATTCTATCGGAATGGAAAACATAAAATACAGTAGCCTTTTTTCCCCACCCCAAAAAATTAAGAAATACAAAATAACGATATTGATATTGATAACAAATTCCTTTCTTATCACTAATAGACATTTCTGTTATTGTCATTAAAAAAGATTTCCAGAGCTCTACTCATAGCAGTGTTAACTGCCATGGTGCTGAGTGACCAGAGCCAGGACTACACGTTCATTTTAAACTCACACCCATCTTTTATGACATTATTCTCTACGATACAAACTGCTAGTTCACACTGGCCAGGAAGAATAAGAGTTAAGTAAGGTTTAGCAAAAATCTGAACTAAATTTCAATAATTTTTTATCTTGTATGTATCTTCAAATTAACATAAGATAATATTATATTTGACACTGAAAAGGAACAGAATCTTCACCGTTCATGGTTGTCATGACAAAGATATTAAACAGACATAAATAACACAGAAACATGAAACGAGAATATCACGATGCTGAGAGGTCAGAGTTCATGGGAGCAGGTCAAGACAGATGCAAGGGAGGATGGAGAGCTGCAATCCTCTCCCTGGGTTAGGTCAAGCCAAAGTTCAAAGGTCAAAGGGTGGAGCACAAATCCATGAGCGCTAGCGGACGGCGTGATGTCATTCACATGAAGAACAGAATAAAAGAGAAGAGAGTGAAGGAGAGAAGGAGAAGGAGAGGAACCATTTTCTTTTTCATTTCTTTTTTTTAACACACTGATAGGAACCAAACGTAGAGTCGAAAACTTGTTGGGTAGGAAATTTAAGGGCAAATCATTTGAGTTGGTCTCCATGGAGACCGTCGGGAGAACAGAACCCTCCTGGTTTATGACCACACAGAATCACCATAGAAACCAACGCCAAGTCCAAATGGTGGGGTCAATTTGGAAAAACAAACTTTGAAAAATGATAATCTTGTCGTTAAGGCAGCCAGACGTTGTGTCCATAAGAATACACAGAGGGAAGTAGATACCTTCTCCAGATTAATGAACAACGCAAATCAAATAAACTCCATGATAAAGCCAAGTGATTATTAACCGTAGAAGGGAAAAAGAGTATCGTGCACACCCATTGGTGTCCCATTGGAGACTTGGGTTCTGATGTCACAGAGAAGGAATCCTACAGGGATCTCCCTTCTACTCTTTTCACTTCTATGGTTAGTCTGTACTAGCATGAGCTGGAGGTTGCCATGGTAGCAGGACGACGGTTGCTAGGCGGGGAGAAGAGGCTCATGCCTGACAAGCGCAGTCCGTTTCAAACAGCCCATAATTCCCTCCCACCTCCAGTCAATCACAAACACCAACTAAAAGCTTCATAAATAAATATATGGCCTGAAATCAAATATAAATGGTTTGAAAAAACTGTATTTTTCTAAGTGTAAAACATAAATGTGATCTAAAAGCAAATGAAGGACAGTGTTGATCAGACGATAAGCTGCCCTGCGGATGGGATCCTAAGGTGGGGGAGGGGGACAGGAAGTGGGGGAGGGGGACAGGAAGTGGTTCCTACCCAACAAATCTAGTTCCTCTGGGTCCTAGCTGAAGCACCCGGCTCACCAGGCTCTCACCATCACTAAGGGCTGGGAGCTGTCTGGGCAAGTGCAGCTTACTGAGACACACACACACACACACACACACACACACACACACACACACACACACACACAGCGACAAATACACATACACACACACACAGACAGGCGCACACACACAAAGGTATATACACACAGACAGGCACACTCCCAGGCACATACACAGACAGGCACATACACACGCAAACGCACGCGCAAACACACACACACACACACACACGCATGCATGCACGCACGCGCGCGCGCACACACACACACACACACACACACACA
>CM030187.1:16991941-16994441 GCA_017639675.1 Aplochiton taeniatus
GGAAGCACATTTATATTTTTCTCTGAGGGGAAAGGGAGAAGGTACATCTATGGAACCTGTACACTAGGATAACATCATAACCTTGACAACATCTTGGACTCCCTCGGGTGGGAGAGGACACTGAGGCTGAGCGTATCCAGGGTGTTTCCCAACCTCCATCCCTCTCTCCCTGCCTCCCTCCTTCCCTCTCGTCTTACCCAGAGTGCACTGGAGAGGAGACCAGGTTGACGTTATCCAGGGTGTCAGCCGCCCAGCTGTAACGCTTTAGAGAGTCACTGTCCAAGTCCTTTGCCACAGCCAGGTGCTGCAGGACACACAGCAGACACAGTTAGACAGGAAGAAATAGGGAGGGAGAGAGAGAGAGAATATAAAGACATAAGAAATATTAAAATGCAATAAAAATAAAAACATCTAATTTCTCAACAGCTTATAACATGCGTTATTTCATCAACAATTTAACATAAAACTCAATATTCAAAAGAATGCACATTAAAACTAATTATTAACAAGAATGCACGTTAAAAGTTATTATTAAAACATCAAACCAGACCAAAAACACAAAGAACCAAAGAGGTAACGGAGTACAAATCCACTGATCCTTTCCTCCAAAACAGAGTTGTTCTGGGGTACAGGGCAGGGATGGAAGATGTTCAGTTCACATGGATGACCTACTCCCATGCAGGCAACCACACTGTATGACCATTTGAGCTACAACTGTACATTACAATGCCAAACAATAGAAATAGAATAGAATAAACATCATTTCATGTAATTACACAACAGTATTTCAGTATCTATCTAGTGATCTATAATGATTGCACATTAGAATACACTGCGTGTGGTGCAACACCACATCACATACAGTTTGATGTTGGTATAGTAAGGTATGCTGCTGCTTTAGGGTTCCGTTTAAAATACTCTGTGATCATACAAGGTATCCTGCAGGGGAGTATAGTACAGTGGAGAGGATATGTGGTAGCCATGGAGACATGGGGTATTGTTGGAGTACAGAGCTGGCTAACCTTGTTTTGGGGCTCGACAATGAAGGATATGTCTTTATTGAACCCCTGAGAAACACACACAGACAGATAGATAGGCTGAGTATTATGGTCTGCCTAACCTACACAGCAGGAGAAGGTGGAGTAGATAGACAGGTAGAGACAGACAGAGTGACAGGTAGAGTTGGTGCAGACAGACAGGTGGATTAGGCAGACAGACAGCTAGAGTAGACAGACAGACAGACAGACAGGTAGAGTAGGTACAGACAGGCAGACATACAGGTAGAGTAGGTATAGACAGACAGGTAGAGTAGAAGGACAGACAGAAAGATAAAGTAGACAGACAGACAGGTCGAGTAGTCTGACAGACAGGTAGAGTAGACAGACAGGTGTAGTAGAGTAGACAGACAGACAGGTGTAGGAGAGTAGACAGACAGACAGGTAGGTAGGTGTAGTAGAGTAGACAGACAGACAGGTGTAGGAGAGTAGACAGACAGACAGGTAGGTAGGTGTAGTAGAGTAGACAGACAGACAGGTGTAGGAGAGTAGACAGACAGACAGGTAGGTAGGTGTAGTAGAGTAGACAGACAGACAAGTGTAGCAGAGTAGACAGACAGGTGTGTATGGTGCAGTACCGTGGGGTCTCGTTGCTGGGTGATGGGGGCCAGGATCTCCTCTATCATCATGCTGTCCCGAGTGAAGGAGCTCCGGTTCAGAGTGTTGGACCTGTCCGAACTGAAGGAACGCAGACTTGGTAGGGGGATGGGCGGGGAGGGGGGGGGCACGGGTTACCACGGCAACAGGCAGGGGCCACGGGGGGAGGAGGAAGGTGTGTGTGGGGGGGGAGGGGGTGGTGGTAGTGGAGGAGGGGTGGTGATGAGGTGAACAGAAAACAAACACACAAACAAACAAACACATTACTGCATGCAGCTTCCAGGGACTTGATTGGTGCAGAAGAGAAACGATGACAGCCAGTGGGGCGCGTTCAAACCAGTCAGCTGTTTGCCAACGTCCAATGAATTATGAATCTATGTTTGAGTCTAGTCTAACCACACACTAATGCATAAGCAACATAACAAAATAGTATTGATGTTATATATCATGACATATTTTGATGTTGGTGTTTGAACTGTGGCTTCTAAAGTCTTCAAAGCTAATAAATGATCAATTAAACAACAAAACCCTTTTGTTGCGGGGATGCTGACGTTGGCGTGCCGACCAAGCCAAATGATGACGTCACCTGTTTTGTAACCAAAAGCTCTGCAGGTGTACATGTCACCACGCCAACCACAACACTTCCCGTCTCTGGTAATTCAATGCCTGTGTGTGTGTGTGTGTGTGTGTGTGTGTGTGTGTGTGTTTGTGTGTGTGTGTTTGTGCGTTAGTGTGTGTGTACTTGACCCATCTGATTGCCATCTTTACCCTCTCTACTCCCTCTCCCTCTCTCTCTCTCTCTCTCTCTCTCTCTCTCTCTCTCTCTCTCTCTCTCTCTCTCTCTCTCT
>CM030187.1:16996941-17001941 GCA_017639675.1 Aplochiton taeniatus
AATACACACTGAAACATCCTGTTGTAGTTCTGACTGTACCGCAGAAATACACACTGAAACATCCTGTTGTAGTTCTGACTGTACTACAGAAATACACACTGAAACATCCTGTTGTAGTTCTGACTGTACTACAGAAATACACACTGAAACATCCTGTTGTAGTTCTGACTGTACTACAGAAATACACACTGAAACATCCTGTTGTAGTTCTGACTGTACTACAGAAATACACACTGAAACATCCTGTTGTAGTTCTGACTGTACAGAAATACATGCACATACTGTCTTTGTTGTATCAAAACCCTGGAATTCCACAGCAGACATTTAGATTCTGTATCGCATGGCCTATATATCTTCATTTAGTGTCATGACCCCATGACCTCTAACTCCTAACCAAATTCACCATGAAACTTCCATTTATGACAGGTTCACAGTATTGCAAAACAAGAGACATTTCCACACAAAGCGTGTTCAAGAGAAAAGTCTTGAGTAAGACTGTTTTTATAAGATATCTGAGACGTCATGACATCATAAAAAAAACAAAACACTGCCAAAGAAAAACAGTTCAATTATGATGAAGTAATACAGTGTGTGTGTGTGTGTGTGTGTGTGTGTGTGTGCCTAGATTTCCTGGGAGCAAGCTTAAGCCATACTGTGTGTGTGTGTGTGTGTGTACTTACCTCTGTGAGCGTGGCCCAATGCTGAAGCCCATGTAACCCTCCTGGGGTAGAGAGTCGTCTCCCAGCTCTCGGAGGTCCTGAGGACCCAGGTATTTATCATCCGTGTCCCCCGTCATTACATCCTCACCTGGGGACGAACCACCCCCCCAAGGGGTCAGAGGTTAAAGGTCAATGACTACTAGAGGAACGACTAGCTAGCTAACTAACCAGCTAACTAATAAACTAACCAACAAGTATGAGCAGCAAACTAATAAACTAGCAAGGTAACTAGCTAACTCAAAAGCTATCTAGCCAACTAATAAACTAACTAACCAGCTAACTAATAAACTAGTGAACAAGCTAACCAGCTAACTAATAAACTAGTGAACAAGCTAACCAGCTAACTAATAAACTAGTGAACAAGCTCACCAGCTAGCTAGCTGACCTCTTTTGCATGTTCACCTGACAGTCTGGTTCAAAAATACTCTCTCTGTCTGTCTCTTTGTCACACTGCATACTGCTTTTACTCTCTCTCTGTCTCTAACATGCGTGCACACGCGCGCACACACCCACACACACCCACACACACACACCCGCACACCCACACACACCCACACACCCACACACCCGTACACCCACACACACAGACACACACACACACACACGTCTGTCCTTTCCAGACTGTTCCAGAGCAGCCTATTCAAACTGGATCAATGGAGCCAGAGGCCCTTTTCCCAATCCACTTCACACACACACACAAACACACACACACACACACACACACACGCTGGCATATGCCTCTAACTGAGTCTCTAAAAAGATGTTTTAGTCACAGCTAACAGACCTCAACAGGCAACAACAGCAGCAGTTACATTTGAGCAGCAGCAACACACACACACACACACACACACACACACACACACACACACACGCTGTAGAGCTGTAAGGAAAAGCCATCACATGAGTTAGTTAGTTATCAGGCGGCAGGCCTCCAGAGGGGGAACCTCCAACACGACGTTCCAAAGCAGCAGTGAGAGACAGAGGGTGGAGGGAAGGAGGAGCTAGAACAGAGAACAGTGTAGAGAGAACGACAGAAAGAGAGAGAGACGGAGAGACAGAAAGAAAGAGGGAGGAGTGCAGGGAGAAAGAAAAAAAACGGCATTCCAGTAGCTACAAAGCATTGACCCCCCCCCGCCAGTTCCCCCCAAAATAACCCCATGCCCCCCCCCCCCCACCCATGCACTGCTAATCATCACTGCGGCCCCTCCCCCACTCACTCTCTCCCTCTCACACACACGCTCCTACAGACCCCATCTGGACACATTCCAAACACAGAATTTCCATTCAAGTAACACACCCCCCACTCCTCCTCCTCTCTCACTCTCCCATCCCTCCCTCCACCCCTCTCTCTCTCTCTCTCTCTTTCTCTCTCCCTAATCCCCCTATCACTGTTCCTCTCCCCCCTGTCTCTCCTTCCCTCTTCTACCCTCCCTCCCCCTCACTTTCCCTACCCCTCCCTCTCTCTCCCTATCCCTGCCCCCCCCCCTCCCTCCCTCCCTCCCTCTCTCCCCCTCTGTCCCTTTTCAACACAATCCAGCTATCCTGTAACCATACAGTGCCCCCCCCCTCCCTCCCTCTCTCCCCCCAGATCTCCCTCCAGCTATCCTGTAACCATACAGTGACCCCCCCCTCCCTCCCTCTCTCCCCCCAGATCTCCCTCCAGCTATCCTGTAACCATACAGCCCCCCCCCCCCCCTCTCTTTCTCCAGCTTCCTGTAACCATACAGCCCCCCCCCCCTCTCTCTCTAGCTTCCTGTAACCATACAGTTCTAACCTGGAAACTTTCAGTCACTGTTCATTGAACAGGAAGCTCTACTTTTCAACTGACCCTTCCAAACCAATAACTTCAAACTCTCTCTCTCTCTCTCTCTTTCTCTCCCTTTATCCACCCCTCTCTCTCTCTCTCTCTCTCTCTCTCTCTCTCTCTCTCTCTCTCTCTCTCTCTCTCTCTCTCTCTCTCTCTCTCTCTCTTTCTCTCCCTGTATCCACCCCTCTCTCTCTCTCTCTCTCTCTCTCTCTCTCTCCCTTTATCCACCCCTCTCTCTCTCTCTCTCTCTCTCTCTCTCTCTCTCTCCCTTTATCCACCCCTCTCTCTCTCTCTCTCTCTCTCTCTCTCTCTCTCTCTCTCTCTCTCTCTCTCTCTCTCTCTCTCCCTTTGTCCACCCCCCTCTCTCTCTCTCTTCCCCTCATTCCATCCTTCCCTCGCTCTCTGTCTCTCTCGTTCACAGCCCAGCATTGGAGCAAAACAGATCAGCTTTCTCCCACTTACTCCAAGATTGTCATGCAAGCAGCAGTTTGGTACGTGTGTGTGTGTACGTGTTTGCGTGAGTGTGTGTGTGAGAGAGTGTTTGTGCGAGAGTGAGTGAGTTAGTGTGTGTGTGTGTGTGTGTGTGTGTGTGTGTATGTGTTTGCGTGAGGGTGTGTGTGTGTTTGTGTAATGGACACCTAGCTAACTCTGGGACAGGAATAGAGTGTATGTGTCTCCAACACAGTCATGTTACATGAGGTCCTAACCCTAGCCCTAGCCCTAACCCTAGCCACAGCCATGCTCTGCTACATGAGGTCCTAACCCTAGCCCTAACCACGGTCATACTCTGCTACATGAGGTCCTAACCCAAACCAGTCATGCTCTGCTACATGAGGTCCTAACCCTAGCCCTAACCCTAACCCTAACCACAGTCATGCTCTGCTACATGAGGTCCTAACCCTAGCCCTAACCCTAACCAGTCATGCTCTGCTACATGAGGTCCTAACCCTAGCCCTAACCCTAACCCCAACCACAGTCATGCTCTGCTACATGAGGTCCTAACCCTAGCCCTAACCCTAGCCCTAACCCTAACCCTAACCACAGTCATGCTCTGCTACATGAGGTCCACCAAACTCAAAGCTTAACCAAACCCAAAGCTATGAATAAACTAGCTAGCACAAAGCTAACTTTGCCTATAGAAAGTGAATAAACTAGCTAGCACAAAGCTAACTTTGCCTATAGAAAGTGAATAAACTAGCTAGCACTAAGCTAACAGATTAGTAATTTCTGCGCTGTCTTTATAATGTGGATTTAAATACATTATTCAAATGTCTACGTCTTGTTATGAACAAGACCATAGAGTCTAGGACACAGATGCTAATGCAGAGACCCCCCCCCCCCCCCCCCCCCCCCCCCACACACACACACACACACACACACACACACACACACTTCATCCAGTATTATTTGGTATTTGTTTCACCACTGCAAACGTTAGAGATCGGCTGAATGCTGAAGACTTACAAGAGTAGCTGACGCAAACATTTCCAACTTCCATCTCGGCTAAAACAAAACATCACAACTTGAACGTTTTAGTGAAAGGAGATATAGATGTACACATAATAGATCAGCTGAGAAAACCTTTTCTCTATGCTACTCTATTCTATTCTATTCTATTCTACTCTGTTCTATTGTAATGTATTGTATTGTATTCTATCACGCCCAGATGACCAGTCTAAGTCTGCCTGCAGGTTTTGACTGTTTGAAAACCATTTCTCAGCCATCGTATTTTCACCATGGAGAAATCACTGTCACTCTCGTTAGCTATAGCCTGTAGGCGGCAGATCTGTTAGGGAAGGCTCTTTAAATGAGTGGAGTGTTTATTTGCTACGGGCCCCTGTCGACTGGGCTGCAGGGGAAATGCCAAAGTGAGTCTGAAAGTGTCCAACATTACCAGATAGTGTTTGGAAACACCAAGTACTTGCAATGTCTGACAGAAGAAAGTGATTCTTTACTTGGGCTAGTGTGTGTCTGTGTGTGTGTGTGTATGTGTGTGTGCGTGTGTGTGTGTGTGTGTGTGTGTGTGTGTGTGTGTGTGTGTGTGTGTGTGTGTGTGTGTGTGAAACGACGCTGAACCTGAAACAAGTATCTCCAGCCAGACAATAGCTCCGACATGTGTTCTAATCCTAAAGACTCTGAATAGACGACCTGCCCATTCCCAGACCCTCGCCATGGCAACCAGTAAGAAAAGGCATATTCCGTAAACTTAAGAATAATGAGGTACATGAACACACACACACACACACACACACATACACACACACACACACACACAGCTTTCCGGACAGTCTGGGGGGGGGGTTGAAGCGATCTTCCTCTGTAAAAGTCTGAAATAATAATACTACCTTCCTCTCTTTCAGAGTAAAAGTCTGAAATAATAATACTACCTTCCTCTCTTTCAGAGTGGAAATCTGAAATAATAACTACCTTCCTCTCTTTCAGAGTAAAAGTCTGAAATAAAAAACACAACCTTT
>CM030187.1:17009441-17021941 GCA_017639675.1 Aplochiton taeniatus
CTCCTTGCTTCAACAGCAGCTCCATGACTTTGACCCTGTTCTTCTTACAGGCGATGTGAAGAGGTGTAAAACCATTCTACACACACACGCACACGCACACGCACACGCACAGGGAGAGAACACATCAGATGTATTAAAACCTGCACACAGAGAAAACACATCAAACATAATAAAACACACACAACAAACACAGCAGATATTTGAAACACATGACACATACCCCTCCAACACATGAAACATCTCAAACACAGCTAAGCTACGAGCTAAACCAGCTCTAACAGGAACATCTCTAACCCTCACAAAGCTAAGCTACGAGCTAAACCAGCTCTAACAGGAACATCTCTAACCCTCACAAAGCTAAGCTACGAGCTAAACCAGCTCTAACAGGAACATCTCTAACCCTCACAAAGCTAAGCTACGAGCTAAACCAGCTCTAACAGGAACATCTCTAACCCTCACAAAGCTAAGCTACGAGCGAAACCAGCTCTAACCCTCACAAAGCTAAGCTACGAGCTAAACCAGCTCTAACAGGAACATCTCTAACTCTGTGTTTTTTCTTTTAGCTGTGTATTCCTCTGCATGGTAGTTTCTCTCTTTCTCTCTCTTTGTCTGTTCTTTCTCTCTTTCTCTCTCTTTGTCTGTTCTTTCTCTCTTTGTCTGTTCTTTCTCTCTTTCTTTCTCTTTGTCTGTTCTTTCTCTCTTTCTCTCTCTTGTACTGTTCCTCTTTTTCCTTCCTCCCTTGCTTCTTCAGCTTTGAGGTTTATGGCTGAGTTCTAACTTTATAGTTTCTCCCACCCCCCTCCTTCTCTGTCTCTGTCTGACTCCCTCTTTCCCTCTCTCTCTCTCTCTTTCTCTCACTATCTCTCTCTCTCTCTCTCTCTCTCTCTCTCTCTCTCTCTCTCTCTCTCTCTCTCTCTCTCTCTGTCTCACTATCTCTCTCTCTCTCTCTCTCTCTCTCTCTACCTCTCTCTCTCTCTCTCTCTCTCTCTCTCTCTCTCTCTCTCTCTCTCTCTCTCTCGCTCTGAGACAACAGAAGTTAAGGAGCTAAGCCACACCTATGCTGTTCCCACTACAACAAACAACACAGTGCAGTCATGAGTCTCACATGTACACACACACACTCTCTCTCGCTCTCTCTCTCTTTCCTTCCCGTCCTCCCTCTCCCTCCCTCCCTCCCTCCTTCCCTCCTCACCAGGGCCTTGGCGTTGGGGTTAGCCTTCTTGTCCACGATCACCTTGGCGACCTTGTAGTGCCCACAGTGGGCGGCGACGTGCAGCGCTGTCAGGTAGTCGTTGGTGACATCATCAACAGGCGCCTCGTGGTGAAGGAGGAGCTGGACGCAGTTAAGATGGTCGCCCTGCGTCGCCATGTGGAGGGGCGAGAGACCGTTCTGGAGGAGAGAGAGAGAGAGAGAGAGAGAGAGAGAGAGAGAGAGAGAGAGGGGGGGGTTAGATGGGGAGAAGAGGTGTGTGTGTGTGCGTACGTGCATGTGTGTGTTTGTGCATTGGTCTTGGATAAAGAGAGTGAGTGTGTGTGTGCACCTTGGTTTTGGACAGAGAGAGAGAGTGTGTGTGTGTGTGTGTGTGTGTGTGTGTGTGTGTGTGTGTGTGTGTGTGTGTGTGTGTGTGTGTGTGTGTGTGTGTGTATACCTTGGTTTTGGACAGAGAGAGAGAGAGTGTGGGTGTGTGTGTGAGTGTGTGTGTGTGCATAGCTTGGTTTTGGACAGAGAGAGAGAGTGTGTGTGTGTGTGTGTCTGTGTGTGTGTGTGTATACCTTGGTTTTGGACAGAGAGAGTGTGTGTGTGTGTGTGTGTGTGTGTGTACCTTGGTTTTGGACAGAGAGAGTGTGTGTGTGTGTGTGTGTGTACCTTGGTTTTGGACAGCATGGGAGCTCCTCGGTCTAGCAGCATCTCCACCACCTGCTCATGTCCACTCCTGGCCCCACAGTGGAGAGGAGTCAGCCCATCCTGAGAGGAGCAGGCAACATGGAGGGGTTCAAACTACGTTCATCTGCTGAAGCCCAAAGTGTCAGTGTGTCAGGATGATTATTATTGTGTGTGTGTGTGTGTGTGTGTGTGTGTGTGTGTGTGTGTGTGTGTGTACCTTGGTCCGGGCGTCTATGCGGCCCCCCCTCTCCAGCAGTAGATTGTGTGTGTGTGTGTGTGTGTGTGTGTGTACCTTGGTCCGGGCGTCTATGCGGCCCCCCCTCTCCAGCAGTAGATTGTGTGTGTGTGTGTGTGTACCTTGGTCCGGGCGTCTATGCGCCCCCCCCTCTCCAGCAGTAGTTTCACCATGTTGCTGTTTCCTCGTTTGGAAGCCACGTGGAGTGGAGTGATGTCATTCTGGAAACACCAATCAGAGTGTCCGGTCAATACACTGACAAACACAGAATATTAATCTCAATATGTCCCAAAGAATTAAACTAGCTGCTCTTTACAATATTGAAATTAATCAAAGAATTAAACTAGCTGCTCTTTAAAATATTGAAATTAATCAAAGAATTAAACTAGCTGCTCTTTACAATATTGAAATTAATCAAAGAATTAAACTAGCTGCTCTTTACAATATTGAAATTAATCAAAGAATTAAACTAGCTGCTCTTTACAATATTGAAATTAATCAAAGAATTAAACTAGCTGCTCTTTACAATATAATAATAGATCTTTATAAATATATAACTCTTTACAATATTGTCATCAATTAGGTGTGCAATATTACGACTTTGAATATTTCTAGAAATGTAAAATGTAAACATGGCAACGTGGATATGGGGGGTGACGAACTAGCACACATTGAGGACCAAAGCTGCTGATCCTCCATCTTGTCCATCTTCAGCCCACATGCACTGGGAGACACTATGAGGTCAACTACAGGCTGCATTAGCGCCCTCTAGTGGCAGAGCAGGAGCACAGCAGACAGACAGCAGTCACACTATCAGGTTAACTACAGGCTGCATTAGCGCCCTCTAGTGGCAGAGCAGACAGACAGCAGTCACACTATCAGGTTAACTACAGGCTGCATTAGCGCCCTCTAGTGGCAGAGCAGGAGAACAGCAGACAGACAGCAGTCACACTATGAGGTAAACTACAGGCTGCATTAGCGCCCTCTAGTGGCAGAGCAGACAGACAGCAGTCACACTATCAGGTTAACTACAGGCTGCATTAGCACCCTCTAGTGGCAGAGCAGGAGAACAGCAGACAGACAGCAGTCACACTATGAGGTAAACTACAGGCTGCATTAGCGCCCTCTAGTGGCAGAGCAGACAGACAGCAGTCACACTATCAGGTTAACTACAGGCTGCATTAGCGCCCTCTTGTGGCAGAGCAGGAGCACAGCAGACAGACAGCAGTCACACTATGAGGTAAACTACAGGCTGCATTAGCACCCTCTAGTGGCACAGCTGGAGCACGTCATGTCAGTCTGTTCACTGCTAGAGGTCTGTGCTTTTTATCCACAGTAAACACATAATTCATCTAAAATAATATATTTGAGTGGCTATCTTAGGAGAAATGATATGCTGTGGAATATGTCTCTGCAACTATAAGACTATATTAGATATAAAACTATATTAGATCATAGCCAAGCCTGTGTGTGTGTTAGGGTTTGGTGTGTGGTTGTTTAAGACCAGTCTAGTGGAAACAGAGTCCAGGGTTATTTCATGGCTGGAGTACAAGGGAGAAGATGAAGTGGGGGAGATCCTCAATGAAGGTGAACTGTTACACACACACACACACACACACACACACACACACAATGACACATGCACACATACACACACACACACACTGACACACACACACTGACACACACACACACAATGACACACGCACACACACATAAACACACACCCACACCCTTTAGAGACACACACACACACACACACGCACACACACGCACACACCCTTTAGAGACACACACACACACACACACACACACGCACACACACACCCTTTAGAGACACCCACACACATCATTAAGGGTAATCCCTCTCTAGAACGATGTCCCAAGATTCTATCTGAGTCTGCAGGGTCGTATTTCACTGAGGCTGTTAGTGTGTGTGTGTGTGTAGGCATGTGTGTCTGTTTGTGTGCTTGAGAGTGTAGGCGTGCGTGTGTGTGTGTGTGTGTGTGTGTGTGTGTTTGAGAGTGTAGGCGTATGTGTGTGTGTGTGTGTGTGTGTGTGTGTGTGTGTTTGAGAGTGTAGGCGTATGTGTGTGTGTGTGAGTGTGTGTCATGGTGTGTGTTTTCCTTCCAGCAGACTGAAAGTAGCAGCTGCAGAGTTACTTACCTCAGCTCCACATCTCTCATTATCATTACCGCTGAAAGTGTTTGATCTCATTTGTGTGTTTGGTTGTGTGTGTGTGTGTGTGTGTGTGTGTGTGTGTGTGTGTGTGTGTGTGTGTGTGTGTGTGTGTGTGTGTGTGTGTGGTTGTGTGTGTGTGTGTGTGTGTGTTCTCACCCTGGCCTTAAAGTCCACTGCAGCCCCTCGGTTGAGGAGCAGCGTTGCTACGTTGATGTTGCCATAGTGAGCAGCAATGTGCAGTGGGGTGAAGCCACTCTGAAGAAGAAGAGAGGCACAGAGACACAGTTAGACTCAGCACTGCCCTGGAGGACAAAACACAGTTAGACTCAGTGCTGCCCCCCGGAGGATAAAACACAGTTAGACTCAGTGCTGCCCCCCGGAGGATAAAACACAGTTAGACTCAGCACTGACCCGGAGGACAAAACACAGTTAGACTCAGTGCTGCCCCCCGGAGGACAAAACACAGTTAGACTCAGTGCTGCCCCCCGGAGGACAAAACACAGTTAGACTCAGTGCTGCCCCCCGGAGGACAAAACACAGTTAGACTCAGTACTGCCCCCCGGAGGATAAAACACAGTTAGACTCAGTGCTGCCCCCCGGAGGATAAAACACAGTTAGACTCAGTGCTGCCCCCCGGAGGATAAAACACAGTTAGACTCAGTGCTGCCCCCAGAGGACAAGAGAGGGATGCAAAGGCCAGTGAGTGATAGAAAATCTAGTACAAGCCACCATTGCAGCAAACACACACACACACACACACACACACACACACACACACACACACACACACACACACACACACACACACACACACATAAACACACACTGCAAGTGATGACAGCACTAGACCATTCCCGCAGACATAACATTAGGGTTAAGTGCAGTGCAGAGCTTTTCAGCCATTTTGATAAAGACACGTCATCATGCTCTAAACCCACCTGAGGCAGATTCAACACAGCGTCATAAAAACGTACAGTAAATAGAGTATTAGCAGCTAAATACAACCGGTATTGACCAGTCTCATATAGTTGAGCTAAAATACATTCATCAACCTTAGCTAGCGGTGCCTGTCACGGCTGATATCATCATTATTTCTTTCCATAAGCGAACAGAATACCTTGTTGAATGTGCCTCAGGTCTCTCCAACAGCAACAAAAAAGGTTTGGGCTACGCTGGTTTTGACCAAGCAAATGTAAATTCAGGAAGTGCAATTCACAGAATATCAATACTTTGCATAAAATCTGCATTTGATTGAAATATTTCTGTTTTAATTTCTTTTATGAGAAAAAAAAAATCTCATCCATAATTTACTAAGATTTGGTCCAAACTCTAGTGAGTGTCATGCTTGCACTCCAAAGCAACAAAATAAGCAGAATAGTCTACTGTCAGCTAACAGTGCAGGCTACTCAATAGGAAAAATGATGGTAATAGCATCAGCAGGTAGGGTTAGCAATTTCCATAACACTACTAGCATTCAATCTAGTTATAACCATATCCACTAGCATTAGTATGTGTTTAGTTATAGGAGGTGCAACAACCATAGTATATAAGCTAGCTGTAGTATTTGCATTAGCATTAGAAATAGCTTGAGCTTACAGTTAACTTTAGTTTTGAGAGAAACAGTAAAAGGACAGCAAACTTTAGTTTTAGCAACAACAGTATCACTAAAGCAAGTTTAGCTTTAGAAACAACATTATCAACATTTTTAGAGGTAGCAACAACGGTAGCTTTAAAGCTAGCTTTAGCTTGAAGCAACAACAGTAGCGATACAGCCAGCTTTAACTTAAACAATAACATCAGCTTGAGCAACACTAGTAACTTTAGAGCTAGCTTTAGCAACATTAGTAGCTTTAGAGCTAGCTTTAGCAACAATAGCCGCTTTAGAGCTAGCTTGAAGGTGAAGGTGGAATGAGATAAGAAATGACAGAAAAGAAAGGATGGAGAGACAGGAAAGGAAAAAAGGAGAGAAGAGAAAATAAGAAAGGACGGAACAGAGAGAGGGGTGGAACAGAGAGAGGGGTAGAACAGATAAGGGTAGAACAGAGAGAGGGGTAGAACAGAGAGAGGGGTGGAACATTTAGAGTAAAAGTAATGAAAGTCAGAGTAGGGTTATATAAGAGTAGAGGTAATGCAGATCAGATCAGAGTTGAGGGAGGAGTAATGAGTACAGGTATACCTCTGTTGTTCTATTCACCATCATCTATAAAGAGAGGGGGAGTAGTGATGGAGAGGAGGAGAAAGAGGAGAGAATGGGTTGGTTAGTGCACAACAACAACAGCAAAAACAACAACAACATGACCATGGAAGGACCAAGCTGTGGGTAGATAGGTGGGGAGAAGACATGATTACATTACAACAGCAAACACCAAAAGACACACACACACACACACACACACACACACACACACACACACACACACACACACACACACACACACACACACACACAGACACACACACACATACAGAGGTTCTAGAAGGTGTGCCTCATAAGCCTCGTTTCAACTGCCGGAACTTTCCCCAGGAACTAGGAACCTTTGGAGGAACTTTGGAGGTGGGGCTTGCAGTGCTGAATATTTCGAATTAGTCGGATCATTTTAAGTCAGCGGCCATTTTTTAAAACCTTTGCATAATCTTCGCGGGTCTTTAGACTGCAGTGGAAACGCAGACAACAAGGGGCTGGAGGAACCTTTTAGTTCCTGGAAAAGTAGTTCCTGCACTGCAAAAAATGCCTCACAAGAAATTAGAAATAACATATGGAATTTAAGAGAGGAACGCAAACAAACAGACTAAATGATCTGCCAATGGAACAAGAAAATTATCTTTATAAGAGTCTTGAAATAGGTAAAATCATCCAACATTCACAATTCTTAGGAAGACAATCTATCTTGTATTAAGAATTTTTTGATATATTGGCTTGATACAAGATATTTGGTCTTGCTTAGATTTCCTTTTTTGCAGTGTGGGAGTAAAAGTCCCGGTACTTTGGGTCAAAATGCACCTTTAGTCTGTTCTCAGAAATCCAGACTATGTGATAATAATTAAACAAGCTACAGTACATAAAGTAAAAGAGTATAAATAAAGGAACAAAGTATTTAAATCTCTGATATCACACTGAGCAACGTTGAATGTTATTATTTAATTTTTTTTACATCAGCACCATACAGTTCATAACATCTAAACCCCTTCCTGTTTCCTGTTGGAGCAGGGCATTGTGGGGGATGTAATCCCGAGTGGTTACCTTGGACTCAACGTCTGCGTTGTGGTCGTTCTGCAGCAGCAAGGCGGCGGCCTTGGTGTCGTCCTTGCGGGCGGCGATGTGCAGCGCTGGGAGGCGGACCTTACCCTTGGTGTCATTCTCCAGCAGCAGGGAGACCACCTGGTCATGGCCCTGCTGGAGGGCCACAGCCAGAGGAGTGAAGCCGTCCTGACGGAGACACACTGGTTATACTGGGGACACTGGTCTACTGGGGACACTGGTCATACTGGGAACACTGGTTATACTGGGGACACTGGTCATACTGGGGACACTGGTCATACTGGGGACACTGGTCATACTGGGGACACTTGTTATACTGGGGACACTGGGGACACTGTTTATACTGGGGAGACTGGTTATTCTGGGGACACTGGTTAGATTGGGGACACTGGGGACACTGGTTATACTGGGGACACTGGTTATACTGGGGACACTGGTTATACTGAGGACACTGGGGACACTGGTTATACTGGTGAGACTGGTTATTCTGGGGACACTGGTTAGACTGGGGACACTGGTTATACAGGGGACACTGGTTATAACGGGGACACTGGTCATACTGGGGATACTGGTTATACTGGGGAGACTGGTTATTCTGGGGACACTGGTTAGACTGGGGACACTGGGGATACTGGTTATACTGGGGAGACTGGTTGTACTGGGGACACTGGTTATACTGGGGACACTGGTTATACTGGGGACACTGGTTAGATTGGGGACACTGGGGACACTGGTTATACTGGGGACACTGGTTATACTGAGGACACTGGGGACACTGGTTATACTGGGGAAACTGGTTATTCTGGGGACACTGGTCATACTGGGGACACTGGTTATACTGGTTATTCTGAGGACACTGGATAGACTGGGGACACTGGGGACACTGGTTATACTGGGGACACTGGTTATACTGGGGACACTGGTTATACTGAAGACACTGAGGATACTGGTTATACTGGGATCACAGGTTATTCTGGGGACACTGGTTATTCTGGGGACATTGCGGATACTGGGGACACTGGGGACTCTGTGGTTAGGGCTAGGGTTAAGGTTAGGGTTAGGGGTCAGGGGTCGTGGTGTACCTCTGTGGCGATGCTTTGCGTGGAGCCGTTTTCCAGGAGGTACTGAACCACAACCATGTGGTTCTCCTGAGCCGCCATGTAGAGAGGAGTGAAGCCATTCTAGAGGAGGGAACACACACACACACACACACACACACACACACACACACACACACACACACACACACACACTAATACGTTATATCATAACTTTTACCTTTATAATGACCTTTAGAAGTGGCAGACAGATTTAGATGTTCTCACCTGGAACTGCACACACTCACAACCCCACAACCCTTTACCACACACACGCACAGTGTACACACACACACACACACACACACACACACACACACACACACACACACACACACGCGCATACACACACACATACACACATATATACACACACATTTGCACACACACATACAGGGCAGGATGATTCAACAAACCTGTGCTGCTTCAGTTATTCTGGGCACGTCACAATGCAGAGGGAGAAACTGCACGACCCTCATCTCTCTCCACACACACACACACACACACACACACACACACACACACAAACACACCATAGCATAGGGACTACATCTAAAGTATGACCATCTGATGCTGCAGAACTTATCTGTTCTCTGTGATCACTCTCTTCTGCTTCCCTCTCTTTATTACTCTGTCTGTCTGTCTGTCTGTCTGTCTGTCTGTCTGTCTGTCTGTCTGTCTGTCTGTCTGTCTGTCTGTCTGTCTGTCTGTCTGTCTGCCTGCCTGCCTGCCTGCCTGCCTGCCTGCCTGCCTGCCTGTCTGCCTGCCTGTCTTAAGACTTCATCTTCATGTCTACTCCTCTTCATTTCCAGAATGCACACCTTACACATTAACTTCATCGTTAAAGTGTGAAAAGTTGTTGAGTCATTCCTTAGCTCTGGGATGGAGGGTCAAAGAGACCGCTTCATCTCCTAGTGACGTCCATGAGGTTGCCATGGCAATCCCAGGCAGCCCATAATAGTAAAACCTAAAATGACATCATTGGAGTTGCCATGGTGAACTCAGGCAGACCATAATAGTGGCACCCCAGACAGTCTTTGTGTCGTGTCAGCAGTTCAGACATTCTGCTGCAGCCAGGCGGGCAGACACACACACACACACACACACACACACACATACACACACACACACAAAGGAACACACACACACACACACACACACAAAGGAACACACACACACACACACACACACACACACACACACAAAGGAACACATACACACACACACACACACACACACACACACACACGAACACACAAACTAAACACACGTATACACATGCTAAACACGCACACACCCACACAGGACCACACACATAGTACCCGCACACATACACACACACACACACACACACACACACACGCATACACACACACACACTCACACTCACACTCACACTCACACTCACACTCACACTCACACTCACACTCACACACACGCTAAACACACACATACACCCACACAGGAACACACACACACACCCACACCTTTTAAACTGAATGGATTCACGTTGTAGTACATTCTCAAGGCTCCAAAGTCCCTTTTTCCCTAACTTACCCCTAGCATCTTCCCTTCGTACTGACCTAAGAAAGGCGCTTATAAATGTATTATTATTTAGTAGTATTGTTATTGTGTGTGTGTGTGTGTGTGTTACCTGGGACTGTGAGTTGACGTTAGCTCCGTTGATCACCAGTTCTTTCACCACGTCAGTCTGTCCAGCCAGAGAGGCGATATGGAGCGCTGTGTTCCCTTTCTACAGGAGAGAGGAGAGACATCAGCCTGTCTGTCTGTCTGTCTGTCTGTCTGTCTGTCTGTCTGTCTGTCTGTCTGTCTGTCTGTCTGTCTGTCTGTCTGCCTGCCTGTCTGTCTGTCTGTCTGTCTGTCTGTCTGTCTGTCTGTCTGTCTGTCTGTCTGTCTGTCTGTTTACCTGTCTGTCTGTTTACCTGTCTGTCTCGTTACCTGTCTGACTGGCTGGTTACCTGTCTGTCTGTCTGCTTACCTGTCAATCTGTGTTCCCTTTCTACAGGAGAGAGAAGAGACATTAGTCTGTCTGTTTACCTGTCTGTCTGTTTACCTGTCTGACTGGTTACCTGTCTGACTGGTTACCTGTCTGTCTGTTTACCCGTCTGTCTGTCTGTCTGTCTGTCTGTCTGTCTGTCTGTCTGTCTGTCTGTCTGTCTGTTTACCCGTCTGTCTGTTTACCCGTCTGTCTGTCTGTCTGTCTGTCTGTCTGTCTGTCTGTCTGTCTGTCTGTCTGTCTGTCTGTGTTCTATTTCTGTGGAGATAGGAGAGATATCAGTCTGTCTGCCTGTTTACATGTCTGCCTGTCTAAATGGTTATTTGTAGTACAGTGTTCACCATCAAATATATATCTCAAATGATTGTTTATCAATGGTGAATCAAACAGATGAGTTACATTTAACAAGCCCCTGTTGCTGCATGTGATCACAGCTTATATGTTTAAACACACACACACACACACACACACACACACACACACACACACACACACATAGCGGCAGCTGTTCCTACTGTTGACATGGCAACAACAGGTGGTGAGGGGGTATCACTCCCCTCCTCAATTTCCTCCCAGCATTCCTCTCCTCACCCTGTTCTCCCTCTGTAGCGCCCCCCCCCCCCCCCCCCCCCCCCCAGGGTTAGAGTTAGGGTAAGGAGGTCCTGTATGTAATGGATGAAGGGTTTGGGTTAGGGTTAAGGTTAGGGTAAGGAGGTCCTGTATGTAATGGATGAAGGGTTAGGGTTAAGGTTAGGGTAAGGAGGTCCTGTATGTAATGGATGAAGGGTTTGGGTTAGGGTTAAGATTAGGGTAAGGAGGTCCTGTATGTAATGGATGAAGGGTTTGGGTTAGGGTTAAGGTTAGGGTAAGGAGGTCCTGTATGTAATGGATGAAGGGTTAGGGTTAGGGTTAAGGTTAGGGTAAGGAGGTCCTGTATGTAATGGATGAAGGGTTTGGGTTAGGGTTAAGGTTAGGGTAAGGAGGTCCTGTATGTAATGGATGAAGGGTTTGGGTTAGGGTTAAGGTTAGGGTAAGGAGGTCCTGTATGTAATGGATGAAGGGTTTGGGTTAGGGTTAAGGTTAGGGTAAGGAGGTCCTGTATGTAATGGATGAAGGGTTTGGGTTAGGGTTAGGGTTAGGGTAAGGAGGTCCTGTATGTAATGGATGAAGGGTTAGGGTAAGGGTATGGGTTTAATTCTGTGTATGTTTCATTCTGTGTGTGTTTCATTATGTGTGTATGTCTGTGTTTCATTATGTGTGTATGTGTGTGTGTTTCACTGTGTGTGTGTGTTTCATTATCTGTGTGTGTTTCACTGTGTGTGTGTTTCACTGTGTGTGTGTTTCACTGTGTGTGTGTGTTTCATTATGTGTGTACGTGTGTGTGTTTCATTATGTGTGTGTTTCACTGTGTGTGTGTGTTTCATTATGTGTGTGTGTTTCACTGTGTGTGTGTGTTTCACTGTGTGTGTGTGTTTCATTATCTGTGTATGTGTGTGTTTCATTATGTGTGTATGTGTGTGTGTTTCACTGTGTGTGTGTGTGTGTTTCATTATGTGTGTATGTGTGTGTGTTTCACTGTGTGTGTGTGTGTGTTTCATTATGTGTGTATGTGTGTGTGCTTCACTGTGTGTGTGTGTGTGTGTGTTTCATTATGTGTGTGTGTTTCACTGTGTGTGTGTGTGTGTTTCATTATGTGTGTGTGCTTCACTGTGTGTGTGTTTCCTGTGATTCTCCTCTCAGCACTACAGCAGCCATTCATTTTCCTTAGTGGAGCCGGCAATGTGACATTGGCAGAACGCTGACACTGCAGACTCACTGTGTGTGTG
>CM030187.1:17026941-17029441 GCA_017639675.1 Aplochiton taeniatus
ACACACACACACACACACACACACATACACACACACGCATGCTGCATTGGTGCAATGCTACTGTTCTCAGTCCCGCTCCGTCAACAACTAGCCAGACCGCTCTGTCCCTGTCCCATCTGCAGATAGCATGCTAACACAACGTCAACATGCTAACACAACGTCAACATGCTATCAATGGCCAAACAGTGCTAGCATGCTGCAGTTAGGGTGTGGATCCAGGGACATGTTAGCATGGAAGCTAGCATGGAGTTCCAGAGACTTACTTCAGTGAGATAGTCGGCTCCCTCCTCTACTGCCATGTTCTCCTGCAGCAGATAGACTGAAACCTGAGGAGCCCCTCACTAGGCTAGCCTGACGCTGCTGGGACTAGGGGGAGGGAGAGGGGGAGACAGAGAGAGAGGGGGAGAGAAAGAGAGGGAGAGAGAGAGAGGGGGAGAGAAAGAGAGGGAGAGAGGAGGGGGAGACAGAGGAAGAGGGGGAGAGAAAGAGAGAGAGAGAGAGAGAGAAAAAAGACAAAGAGAGAGAGAGAGAGAGAGAGAGAGAGAGAGAGAGAGAGAGAGAGAGAGAGAGAGAGAGAGAGAGAGAGAGATAGGGGGAGACAGAGGGAGAGGGGGAGAGAAAGAGAGAGAAAGAGAGAGAAGGGAGAGAGAGAGAGAGAGAGAGAGAGAGAGAGAGAGAGAGAGAGAGAGACAGCGAGAGAGAGAGGGAGAGAGGGAGAGAGAGAGAGAGAGAGAGAGAGAGAGAGAGAGAGAGAGAGAGAGAGAGAGAGAGAGAGAGAGAAAGGCGAGGAGATAGAGTGGCGCTAGGACAGGGGCACTATGTCAAAACTAAAAATACATGCCTGCTTTGAAGGGAATACAGGGAGAGAAAGAGGGAGAGGCAGAGGCTGGGAGAGAGAGAGAGAGAGAGAGAGAGAGAGAGAGCGAGAGAGAGAGAGAGAGAGAGAGAGAGAGAGAGAGAGAGAGAGAGAGAGAGAGAGAGAGAGAGAGAGAGAGAGAGAGGGAGAGGCAGAGGCTGGGAGGGAGAGGGGTAATTGGAAAAGTTCCGGTGATAATCTCTCGTAACCTTTACTTCGATCAGAGAACTCAAAGAACACTATGTGGGCTTAGTGTAGGTGTGGGTGTGTCAAAGAGAGGGAGAGAGAGAGAGTGTGTGTGTGTGTGTGTGTGTGTGAGAGAGAGAGAGAGAGAGAGAGAGAGAGGTAGAGAGAGAGAGAGAGAGAGAGAGAGAGAGGTAGAGAGAGAGAGAGAGGTAGAGAGAGAGAGAGAGAGAGAGAGAGAGAGAGAGAGAGAGAGAGAGAGAGAGAGAGAGAGAGAGAGAGAGAGAGAGAGAGACAGAGCGAGAGAGAGAAAGACAGGGAGAGAGAGCGAGAGTGTGTGTGTTGGAGAGAGAGCGGGAGAGAGAGAGTGTCTTATGTGTGTGTCATTCTGGCTATGCACTGTCACTAGCTTGTATGTTTTTCATTCTATTCTTTTATTATTTCCTAAAAGAGAACCTACAGAACAGATGGTAAAAGCATTCTTGCTGCTTACGCATTATTTTTAAAATAACACATGAAACATACTATATTGTCCTTAGTTTTTATGCTATCTACACAATGCATTGGCCTTAGCTTGTATGCTAGCTACAACCATCAATATTGTTAGCTTGTCTGCTGGCTAAAACAAGCATTGTTATTAGCTTGTATGGTAGCTACAACAAGCATTGCTATTAGCTTGTATGGTAGCTACACCAAGCATTGTTATTAGCTGGTATGGTAGCTACACTAAGCATTGTTATTAGCTGGTATGCTAGCTACACCAAGCATTGTTATTAGCTGGTATGGTAGCTACACCAAGCATTGTTATTAGCTGGTATGCTAGCTACACCAAGCATTGTTATTAGCTTGTATGGTAGCTACACCAAGCATTGTTATTAGCTGGTATGCTAGCTACACCAAGCATTGTTATTAGCTTGTATGGTAGCTACACCAAGCATTGTTATTAGCTGGTATGCTAGCTACACCAAGCATTGTTATTAGCTTGTATGCTAGCAACAAAATATGTTTTTGTCCTTAGCCATTCTGATTAAACTGTCAGAACACAATACATTCTACTGTATAGACACCACAGTAACCCAGCTGTCTAAGGATCACATGACTACAGTAACCAAGCTGCTCCTTAAAACGTCCTGCATGGTATCCCATGACTAGAGTAACCAAGCTGCTTATTAAAACGTCCTGCATGGTATCCCATGACTAGAGTAACCAAGCTGCTTATTAAAACGTCCTGCATGGTATCCCATGACTACAGTAACCAAGCAGCATATTAAAACGTTCTGCATGGTATCCCATGACTACAGTGACCAAGCAGCTTATTAAAACGTCCTGCATGGTATCCCATGACTACAGTAACCAAGCAGCATATTAAAACGTCCTGCATGGTATGACACCACATGTTCAGAGAGTGTAGAGTTGTCACATTCACACCATTCCTCTGACGTGCTTTACTTTTCTAATGAC
>CM030187.1:17046941-17049441 GCA_017639675.1 Aplochiton taeniatus
ACAACCTGAAAATACATGCCTCTTCAGGCCAGCAGGGGCCGTTACCACGGTTACTGTCAGGGGTGACCCCATTTCACTGACCCCCCCCCCACTCTACCGTACGATACCCCCCCACTCTCTCTCTCTCCCATTCATCAGCTCTATATGTAACATCAGGGCCATGCTACCGTACGATATCCCCCCACTCTCTCTCTCTCCCATTCATCAGCTCTATATGTAACATCAGGGCCATGCTACCGTACGATACCCCCCCACTCTCTCTCTCCCCCATTCATCAGCTCTATATGTAACATCAGGGCCATGCTACCGTACGATACCCCCCCCACTCTCTCTCTCTCTCTCTCTCTCTCTCTCTCTCTCTGTCTCTCTCTGTCTCTGTCTCTGTCTCTCTCTGTCTCTCTCTCTCTGTCTCTCTCTGTCTGTCTCTGTCTCTCTCTCTCTCTCTCTCTCTCTCTCTCTCTCTCTCTCTCTCTCTCTCTCTCTCGCTCTCTCTCTCTCTCGTTTGAATTCACATACTTTAAACCATGGCCCAGGGTTTGAACAGAGCTACTGCATGAGAGAGGTAGATGGAGTCAGAGCTAAGAAAAAGGACCTATCATAAAACCTACGGGAGCTACACTACCATCACCGTTAGGACTAAGAGATATGCTTACAACTTACAGTTAGGACTAAGAGATAGGGTTAAAACCTACAGTTAGGACTAAGAGATAGGGTTCAAACCTACAGTTAGGACTAAGAGATAGGGTTAAAACTTACAATTAGGACTAAGAGATACTGTAGCTTTAAAACCTACAGTTAGGACTAAGAGATATGGTTAAAACCTACAGTTAGGACTAAGAGATATGGTTAAAACCTACAGTTAAGAGATATGGTTAAAACCTAAAGTTAAGAGATAGGTTTAACACCTACAGTTAAGAGATAGGTTCAACACCTACAGTTAAGAGATATGGTTAAAACCTACAGTTAAGAGATAGGTTCAACACCTACAGTTAAGAGATAGGTTCAACACCTACAGTTAAGAGATATGGTTAAAACCTACAGTTCAGAGATAGGTTCAACACCTACAGTTAAGAGATAGGTTCAACACCTACAGTTAGCACTGAGAGATAGGGTTAACACCTACAGGAACTACACTACCCTCAGTTAGAGAAAGGAGGTACACTACCATCAGTTAGAGGAGAGAGAGGAGGTACACTACCATCAGTTAGAGAGGAGAGAGAGGAGGTACACTACCATCAGTTAGAGGAGAGAGAGGAGGTACACTACCATCAGTTAAAGGAGAGAGGAGGTACACTACCATCAGTTAGAGGAGAGAGAGGAGGTACACTACCATCAGTTAGAGAGGAGAGAGAGGAGGTACACTACCATCTGTTAGAGGAGAGAGAGGAGGTACACTACCATCAGTTAGAGGAGAGAGAGAGGAGGTACACTACCATCAGTTAGAGGAGAGAGAGGAGGTACACTACCATCAGTTAGAGAGGAGAGAGAGAGGAGGTACACTACCATCAGTTAGAGGAGAGAGAGGAGGTACACTACCATCAGTTAAAGGAGAGAGGAGGTACACTACCATCAGTTAGAGAGGAGAGAGAGGAGGTACACTACCATCAGTTAGAGAGGAGAGAGAGGAGGTACACTACCATCAGTTAGAGGAGAGAGAGAGGAGGTACACTACCATCAGTTAGAGGAGAGAGGAGGTACACTACCATCAGTTAGAGAGGAGAGAGAGGAGGTACACTACCATCAGTTAGAGGAGAGAGAGGAGGTACACTACCATCAGTTAAAGGAGAGAGAGAGGAGGTACACTACCATCAGTTAGAGGAGAGAGAGGAGGTACACTACCATCAGTTAGAGGAGAGAGAGAGGAGGTACACTACCATCAGTTAGAGGAGAGAGGAGGTACACCACCATCAGTTAGAGGAGAGAGAGGAGGTACACTACCATCAGTTAGAGGAGAGAGAGGAGGTACACTACCATCAGTTAGAAGAGAGAGGAGGTACACTACCATCAGTTAGAGGAGAGAGAGGAGGTACACTACCATCAGTTAGAGAGGAGAGAGAGGAGGTGCACTACCATCAGTTAGAGGAGAGAGAGAGGAGGTACACTACCATCAGTTAGAGGAGAGAGAGGAGGTACACTACCATCAGTTAGAGAGGAGAGAGAGGAGGTGCACTACCATCAGTTAGAGGAGAGAGAGAGGAGGTACACTACCATCAGTTAGAGGAGAGAGAGAGGAGGTACACTACCATCAGTTAGAGGAGAGAGGAGGTACACTACCATCAGTTAGAGGAGAGAGGAGGTACACTACCATCAGTTAGAGGAGAGAGAGGAGGTACACTACCATCAGTTAGAGGAGAGAGGAGGTACACTACCATCAGTTAGAGGAGAGAGAGAGGAGGTACACTACCATCAGTTAGAGGAGAGAGAGAGTGCAGCTGAGAAAAATGGAGAGATGGATGGAGGAAGAAGACGGAGAAAAGGTGACGGAGGTTAAATTAAATTG
>CM030187.1:17054441-17061941 GCA_017639675.1 Aplochiton taeniatus
TGACTACATTGGTTTTGTCCAGGAGCCTTAGCGTTGGTGCAGACAATTAGAGAAGAGGGGGAGGGGGGGGGGGGGCAGTGGGACCTAGGTGTAGAGCTGAGCTGTGATAAATGGGATTGGTGCTTCTGAATACTACTATCTACAGGATACACACACACACACACACACACACACACACACACACACCAGCACAGTGACTGTGTGTCTTAACTACACTACAGAGTTCAGGCTGGCTGTGTGAGGAAAAGAGGCTGATCTCTGTTGATGTTGTTCACCAGCAGTAGACCAGAAATAAAAGCTTACCATCAAAAGTGAACTGCAAGGAAAAGACAGAAGTGTTGATTACCACTGCTGTTACCCTTGAAAGTATGTTAGTACTTAGCTATTAGGTTAGCCATGTTAGCTAGCTATTGGGTTAGCCATGTTGGTTAGCTATTGGGTTAGCCATGTTGGTTAGCTATTGGGTTAGCCTTGTTGGTTAGCTATTGAATTAGCCGTGTTAATTAGCTATTGGGTTCGTCATTTTGGTTAGCTATTGTGTTAGCCATGTTAATTAGCTATTGAGATAGCCATGTTAGTTAGCTGTTGGGTTAGCCATGTGTTAATTAGCCATTGGGATAGCCATGTTAATTAGCTATTGGGATAGCCATGTTAATTAGCTATTAGGATAGTCATTTTAGTTAGCTGTTGGGTCAGCCATGTTGGGAGCTACAGTGGAGCCAGGCTCAGTCTACTCTACTTGTTCTATTTCTACGTGTTTCCTCCAGCAGGGATGAGGTTGAACTAGGAAACACCCAGGGAGCACACACAGACACACACACACACACACACAGACACACACACACAGACACACAGACACAGACACAGACAGAGCAGGCCGTTAGGATGATGAGAGCAGTGTCCCGTCTTGTCCCCAGGAGGTCTGTGATCTGGAGCCAAGCCTAGCTCTGATTCCACTCTCAGCAAAACCACTCTATGGAACACTAGATAGCCACTACACACACACACACACACACACACACACACACGCACACAATTACGGTCACACACAGACATAGTCTCTCTCTCACACATACACACAGGACGCTCTGGTGACTTTACTGCAGAGTCTGCTTCATTAGCTAACTGAAACCCCAGCAGAAGGACCAAACACAGAGCATTCTGGTAAAGGCTTATGAGAGCTTCTTATGATCGATAAGACACTTAATGCTGATTTGGCAGCTAAAGACCGCTTCATTGGCTCGGGAAAATGATCCGATAGCCTACACCAGAGCTAAATGCCGCAGATTACATTGAGACATACAGTAACCAAACACATCATTAAATAGAGCGGGGAGCTGGATAAACCTAATCATGCTCTCTCCCTGTGGACTAATAAACATATGCCCCATGAAACAAAGTTTCAAAAGAGGGATGTAAGGCTAGAGTGTAAGACCCCCCCCCCCCCCTCTCTCTTTACCACTCTGCTTGCCTGCCTCCCTCCCTCTGTCTATCCCTCAATCCTCCCTCCCTCCCTCCCTCCCTCCCTCCCTCCCTCCCTCTGTCTATCCCTCAATCCTCCCTCCCTCCCTCCCTCCCTCCCTCCCTCCCTCCCTCCCTCCTTCCCTCCCTCCCTCTGTCTATCCCTCTATGCTCCCTCTGTCTGTCTATCCCTCAATCCTCCCTCCCTCCCTCCCTCCCTCCCTCTGTCTATCCCTCAATCCTCCCTCCCTCCCTCCCTCCCTCCCTCTGTCTATCCCTCTATGCTCCCTCTGTCTGTCTATCCCTCAATCCTCCCTCCCTCCCTCCCTCTGTCTATCCCTCAATCCTCCCTCCCTCCCTCCCTCCCTCCCTCCCCCCCCCCTCCCTCTGTCTATCCCTCTATCCTCCCTCTGTCTATCCCTCTATCCTCCCTCACACCCTCTGTCTATCCATCTATCCTCCCTCCCTCCATCTATCTATCTCTCTATCCCTCTATCCTCTATAAGAGTAGACAGTAGAACCACCCACCCGAGTGAGCAGCTATCAGGTTCTGTAGTGACACCAGATCTCCTTGGGAATCTCGGAACGTTCGGGTCAGCAGCCAGGCAAGGCTTCCGGAATGCTGCGAGACATTCCGACCGGGATCAGAGGTGCTTCATGTGGGAATCACATCATGGTTTCAAAGACTTTAAGAGATTATGTGAGAAATAAAAAATGGAGTCTTTTCTCACGATGACCGTACAGTAGCTAATCTACAACTCTGTGTGCACATGAAGATATCATTTGATATCAATCTCAATTCTATGTTCTTTAATATATATATATATATATAATACATGCTGTCTCAGTAGGACAGAACAGGAGGAGGTGTCTGTGTGCACATGAAGATATCATTTGATATCAATCTCAATTCTATGTTCTTTAATATATATATATATATATAATACATGCTGTCTCAGTAGGACAGCACAGGAGGAGGTGTCTGTGTGCACATGAAGATATCATTTGATATCAATCTCAATTCCAGCCTTTCTATGTTCTTTAAATACATGCTGTCTCATTAGGACAGCACAGGAGGAGGTGTCTGTGTGCACATGAAGATATCATTTGATATCAATCTCAATTCCAGCCTTTCTATGTTCTTTAAATACATGCTGTCTCATTAGGACAGCACAGGAGGAGGTGTCTGTGTGCACATGAAGATATCATTTGATATCAATCTCAATTCCAGCCTTTCTATGTTCTTTAAATACATGCTGTCTCAGTAGGACAGCACAGGAGGAGGTATTGGTGTTCACCACAATTAACATGCAAACATTCGAACAAAGGCTCAAAGCTACAGAACGTAGGCTAAGCTATCAGTACAGTGTACTGCCTTCCCACTCTACCTGTCAGGGAAATGGCCTCCATGTTGGGATGGATAGACACTACTGCAGGCTGTCAGCTTCCAGTGGCCTCCTCCTCCAGCCATCCCCACCTACTCACCACTATTGATATTTATCAAATATGAAAATGTCAGAGGATGATTCAGTGGTGAGCTGAGAGCCACAGAGTCACCCATCTCTGTAGAGGAGAGCTCGCAGACTCATTATGTAAAACAATAGTGTAGATAGTGTGTGTGCGTGTGCGCATGCAGGCAAGTGTGCGTGTGTGTGTGTGTGCGCATGCGTGTGTGTGTGCGTGGATTCCAGGTGTGCCTTCCCCAGTAGGTAGGAACTAGCGCATGTCTAATCCCCTCGAGTGAACACGTCAGAGCAGAACCAGGGGGAAGGTATTCAGCGACGCACGCCAACCACTTCCTGTTGGGTAGCTACAAAGACTGAATTGTGGACGCTTGTAACTTTACTTTTAATATTTTCTATTTTACCATCGCAAGTAACACATAACATAATCCACCTGCCTAGGAAGAAAGTTGAATTACTTTTTTTATATCATTTTTTATCTGGACTTTTTATTTACAGTGTGAACTCGTCGTGTCCCGTTCAGTTTAAGTGAATGAAAAGAAGTGGGGGCAAACTGACCGATGAATTAAACCTTTGTTTCTGAAAAGAGGGAACTCTCGCGTCGTCGCTTACAATAGCAGCAGCTAAAGAGCATTCATTGAGCTAACAAACCGCCAGACGCTAACCTCGCTAACGTTAGCTATGACTCACGGCTGCATTGTTGAGGAAGAACGGGCTCTAAAACAATCACTATTGTAAGTCAAGAGACAGCTCAGGCAGTGCTATAGGCAGAAATCACTAAGATAATGCCATGAGTACCAACCATTGGCACTAGGTAAGATAATACCATGAGTACCAACCATTGGCCCTAGCTAAGATAATACCATGAGTACCAACCATTGGCAATAAGATAATACCATGAGTACCAACCATTGGCCCTAAGATAATACCATGAGTACCAACCATTGGCACTAAGATAATACCATGAGTACCAACCATTGGCAATAGCTAAGATAATACCATGAGTACCAACCATTGGCACTAAGATAATACCATGAGTACCAACCATTGGCACTAAGATAATACCATGAATACCAACCATTGGCACTAGCTAAGATAATACCATGAATACCAACCATTGGCACTAAGATAATACCATGAGTACCAACCATTGGCACTAAGATAATACCATGAGTACCAACCATTGGCACTAAGATAATACCATGAGTTCCAACCATTGGCACTAAGATAATGCCATGAGTACCAACCATTGGCACTAAGATAATACCATGAGTACCAACCATTGGCACTAGCTAAGATAATACCATGAGTACCAACCATTGGCACTAAGATAATACCATGAGTACCAACCATTGGTACTAAGATAATACCATGAGTACCAACCATTGGCACTAAGATAATGCCATGAGTACCAACCATTGGCACTAAGATAATACCATGAGTACCAACCATTGGCACTAGCTAAGATAATACCATGAGTACCAACCATTGGCACTAAGATAATACCATGAGTACCAACCATTGGCAATAGCTAAGATAATACCATGAGTACCAACCATTGGCAATAGCTAAGATAATGCCATGAGTACCAACCATTGGCACTAGCTAAGATAATACCATGAGTACCAACCATTGGCACTAAGATAATACCATGAGTACCAACCATTGGCACTAAGATAATGCCATGAGTACCAACCATTGGCACTAAGATAATGCCATGAGTACCAACCATTGGCAATAGCTAAGATAATACCATGAGTACCAACCATTGGCACTAAGATAATACCATGAGTACCAACCATTGGCACTAAGATAATACCATGAATACCAACCATTGGCACTAAGATAATACCATGAGTACCAACCATTGGTACTAAGATAATGCCATGAGTACCAACCATTGGCACTAAGATAATGCCATGAGTACCAACCATTGGCACTAAGATAATGCCATGAGTACCAACCATTGGCAATAGCTAAGATAATACCATGAATACCAACCATTGGCACTAAGATAATACCATGAGTACCAACCATTGGCACTAAGATAATACCATGAGTACCAACCATTGGCACTAAGATAATGCCATGAGTACCAACCATTGGCACTAGCTAAGATAATGCCATGAGTACCAACCATTGGTACTAAGATAATGCCATGAGTACCAACCATTGGCAATAGCTAAGATAATGCCATGAGTACCAACCATTGGCACTAGCTAAGATAATGCCATGAGTACCAACCATTGGCACTAAGATAATACCATGAGTACCAACCATTGGCAATAGCTAAGATAATACCATGAGTACCAACCATTGGCCCTAGCTAAGATAATGCCATGAGTACCAACCATTGGTACTAAGATAATGCCATGAGTACCAACCATTGGCACTAAGATAATGCCATGAGTACCAACCATTGGCACTAAGATAATACCATGAGTACCAACCATTGGCACTAAGATAATACCATGAGTACCAACCATTGGCACTAGCTAAGATAATACCATGAATACCAACCATTGGCACTAAGATAATACCATGAGTACCAACCATTGGCACTAAGATAATACCATGAGTACCAACCATTGGCACTAAGATAATACCATGAGTACCAACCATTGGCAATAGCTAAGATAATACCATGAGTACCAACCATTGGTACTAAGATAATGCCATGAGTACCAACCATTGGCAATAGCTAAGATAATACCATGAGTACCAACCATTGGCACTAGCTAAGATAATGCCATGAGTACCAACCATTGGCACTAAGATAATACCATGAGTACCAACCATTGGTACTAAGATAATGCCATGAGTACCAACCATTGGCACTAAGATAATACCATGAGTACCAACCATTGGCACTAAGATAATACCATGAGTACCAACCATTGGCAATAGCTAAGATAATACCATGAATACCAACCATTGGCACTAAGATAATACCATGAGTACCAACCATTGGTACTAAGATAATACCATGAGTACCAACCATTGGCACTAAGATAATGCCATGAGTACCAACCATTGGCACTAAGATAATACCATGAGTACCAACCATTGGCACTAGCTAAGATAATACCATGAGTACCAACCATTGGCACTAAGATAATACCATGAGTACCAACCATTGGCACTAAGATAATACCATGAGTACCAACCATTGGCACTAAGATAATACCATGAATACCAACCATTGGCACTAGCTAAGATAATGCCATGAGTACCAACCATTGGCACTAAGATAATACCATGAGTACCAACCATTGGCACTAAGATAATACCATGAATACCAACCATTGGCCCTAAGATAATGCCATGAGTACCAACCATTGGCAATAGCTAAGATAATACCATGAGTACCAACCATTGGCACTAAGATAATACCATGAGTACCAACCATTGGCACTAAGATAATACCATGAGTACCAACCATTGGCACTAAGATAATACCATGAATACCAACCATTGGCACTAGCTAAGATAATGCCATGAGTACCAACCATTGGCACTAAGATAATACCATGAGTACCAACCATTGGCACTAAGATAATACCATGAATACCAACCATTGGCCCTAAGATAATGCCATGAGTACCAACCATTGGCAATAGCTAAGATAATACCATGAGTACCAACCATTGGCACTACGATAATACCATGAGTACCAACCATTGGCACTAAGATAATACCATGAGTACCAACCATTGGCACTAAGATAATACCATGAGTACCAACCATTGGCACTAAGATAATACCATGAGTACCAACCATTGGTACTAAGATAATGCCATGAGTACCAACCATTGGCACTAAGATAATACCATGAGTACCAACCATTGGCACTAAGATAATACCATGAGTACCAACCATTGGCACTAAGATAATACCATGAGTACCAACCATTGGCACTAAGATAATGCCATGAGTACCAACCATTGGCACTAAGATAATACCATGAGTACCAACCATTGGCACTAAGATAATACCATGAGTACCAACCATTGGCACTAAGATAATACCATGAGTACCAACCATTGGCACTAAGATAATACCATGAGTACCAACCATTGGCACTAGCTAAGATAATACCATGAGTACCAACCATTGGCACTAAGATAATACCATGAGTACCAACCATTGGCACTAAGATAATGCCATGAGTACCAACCATTGGCACTAAGATAATACCATGAGTACCAACCATTGGCACTAGCTAAGATAATACCATGAGTACCAACCATTGGCACTAAGATAATGCCATGAGTACCAACCATTGGCACTAAGATAATACCATGAGTACCAACCATTGGCACTAAGATAATGCTAAGATAAGGCCAGGGGCAGACGGTTAGCTAGCTAAGACAATCCAAAAGGAATACAGGCATTTAATTCTCTTTCTCTGTCCATTTCACTCTCTCTGTCCATCTCACTCTCTTCATCTCACTCTCTCTCTCTGTCTCACTTTCCATCTCTCTCTTTCCTGCTTGCTTCACTTCATCCCAGCAGGGCTTTCGTTGCCATGCCTACACAAGTTAACACACCTGCCAAGCTACAGGTCGTCCATGTG
>CM030187.1:17066941-17081941 GCA_017639675.1 Aplochiton taeniatus
TCATCCACACACACACACACACACACACACACACACACACACACACACTCACTCACTCACTCACTCACTCACTCACTCACTCACTCACTCACTCACTCACTCACTCACTCACACACTCACACACTCACACACTCACACACTCACACACTCACACACTCACACACTCACACACTCACACACAGGGAAGCCCCCTCTGTGCAGTGACAGGCACATCTTCACCCACAATCAACAGTGGAAACAAAGACAGAATGACGTCATTACAAATCTTCATCACCTCCATCATCATCATCACCAGCAGAGGGAAACGATAGAAACAGAGAGAGAACGATAAAAGGATGGAAGGTAAAGAAGACAAAGTGTTTCTAATTTACTGTCCTCTTCCTCCTCCTCATCTTCCTCCTCCCATATCAATAATGTATAAAGGGGACACCCCCTGGGGCCTATCAGCGTGTCAACCTGTGTGTGTGTGTGTGTGTGTGTGTGTGTGTGTGTGTGTGTGTGTGTTTCTCAAAGCAGGATTATAGCAGTGTTTCACAGTCTGCCCCATACAATTAAAATGGACTGCCTAGTAGGGATCGGGAAAGCTGTCATGAAAGGAAACACACACACACACACACACACACACATACACACAGAGCTAACCTAAGCACCCTGATGAACATCTGGCTCAGTGTGAAAGTCCAACACCATGATTACAGTTCTTTCAAAGAAGTCTGACCAAACCAAAGGCCTGGGACTTTCAGGTCCAGACCTCCAGAGGTTCTGTGAGGCCAGCCTGTGGGGGTCCCAGTCTGGAGAGACACACACAGACACAGACACACACACACACACACCCTCCAGAGGTTCTGTGAGTTCAGCCTGTGGGGGTCCCAGTCTGTTGACACACACACATCATCACCGGTTCTCCCTCTGTAATAAGCCGGCATCCTGTCTGACAGTGCCGCCCTCTGCTGGAGAGAACTGGGAACTACATAAACAACTGAACTAGCTCCTCCTATTGGTCACCATCAGTTTAATATCTTCCACTTCAAATCATTCACCTTCCTTTCAAAGTGAGATGTTTCTTACCTCTGTCTAAGGGATATGGAAAGTCCTTTCAATGCTAGGAATGTCAAAGGTACATAATATGACTTCTAATAAAGAAAATGATCAAAGGTCATAAATCAAAATATGTTATATGATGGTTAAGTATGTTCAAATTCTGTGTCTGTGTTTCTGTGTGTAGATAACATCAGAGACCTGTTTAACCAGCGCCTCTATGATCCCAACACCCTCAATTTAAGGTGGTATGGCTAAACCAAACCAACACGCACACACACGCACACGCACACGCACACGCACACGCACACACGCACACACACACACACACACACACACACACACACACACACACACACACACACACACACACAGTTGAGGATCCCAAACAGGTCTTGGATCCTGTCATGATCTGTTAGTGTTTGTGTGTGTCCCCTCTCTAACCAGCTCCAACACGCTGGTGATCAGGTCACACGCTACAGGAAGTGAAAAGCAAACTTTATCTCAGAGGAGATAAGGGGGACTCCAGGTATCCAGGCCATTCCAACAGTAGGTCTCTATGCCATTCTGGTGTGATAAAAACGTGGCCTTACATTGAAAAGACACAACTTTAGGATGTTCTAATACAGGATCCTCAGTCTGCTTACATACAGGTAGAACCTGCTTGGGGTATTTACAGACTATTTCTCTGTTAAACTGTCAACGGTGTCTTTGACACTGAACACTGAGCGTGGAAGAGAGCAGGCAGCATGATGAATCTATTTATACTTCATTTTTATACTTTTATGTTTGCATGTTACATTCCAAACGCCAGCGAGAGGGACACACTGCACATTGTGTGACCATGTGTGTGTGACCGTGTGTGTGTGTGTGTGTGTGTGTGTGTTTGTCTGTGTGTGTGTGTGTGTGTGTGTGTGTGTGTGTGTGTGTGTGTGTGTGTGTATGTGCATAGGCAACTCCACTGAAAGTTCACTTCATAAGATCTACTGTATTTTTTCCTCTCTATGTTTGACTGGCTGGCAGGCAGTCTGCTGGAGGCCTCTCATTGGCTCTCGTCAGAAACAGGGTGACCTTTGAACCCTCCTCGCAGGTAAACACAAAGAGAAGACAGGGAGGGAAAGAAGGGAGCAAGAAAAGAGGGAAGGAGAGGGAAAAGAGATAAACTGAGTAAGGAAAGAGAGAGAGAGAGAGAGAGAGAGAGAGAGAGAGAGAGAGAGAGAGAGAGAGAGAGAGAGATGTGCTGCCCTGTGCTATCCCTGTTTAAAAAAAAAAGAGTATTATAATAGCTGTGTCAGGATGCCAAAATATCCTTAAAAAAACGAAATAAGAAAGTATAGATCTGTCTGACTGTCCTCACTGACCACAGTAGAGTAGTCAGTATACAGAGAAGATCTAGCTGATTGGGTTAGGTCCAGTAGAGTAGAGTCAGTATACAGAGAGGATCTAGCTGATTGGGTTAGGTCCAGTAGAGTAGAGTCAGTATACAGAGAGGATCTAGCTGATTGGGTTAGGTCCAGTAGAGTAGAGTCAGTATACAGAGAGGATCTAGCTGATTGGGTTAGGTCCAGTAGAGTAGAGTCAGTATACAGAGAGGATCTAGCTGATTGGGTTAGGTCCAGTAGAGTAGAGTCAGTATACAGAGAGGATCTAGCTGATTGGGTTAGGTTTATAAGGAGCTGTTCTGAAGCCTGGCTGGCTGTCAGAGAGGATCGGGCTGACAGTCTCTGATGACTTCTAGGAAAGAGGTGGAGCTATACGCACACGCACGCACATTAACATGCTACTACCAACCCACCGCACACAGAGTGGTTACCCTCCCACCAGACCACTGAACACACCATCAACACGCTAGTACCAGACCACTGAACACACCATCAACACGCTAGTACCAGACCACTGAACACACCATCAACACGCTAGTACCAGACCACTGAACACACCATCAACACACTAGTACCAGACCACTGAACACACCATCAACACGCTAGTACCAGACCACTGAACACACCATCAACACGCTAGTACCAGACCACTGAACACACCATCAACACGCTAGTACCAGACCACTGAACACACCATCAACACGCTAGTACCAGACCACTGAACACACCATCAACACGCTAGTACCAGACCACTGAACACACCATCAACACGCTAGTACCAGACCACTGAACACACCATCAACACGCTAGTACCAGACCACTGAACACACCATCAACACACTAGTACCAGACCACTGAACACACCATCAACACGCTAGTACCAGACCACTGAACACACCATCAACACGCTATAGGACCAAATCAAATGCAAACAGGATCAGATAACTGACCACAGCCCCTCCAGGTCACTGAGGCTGTATCAATATGGAACAAAGCCTTCTGGATATAAGGTTAGTCCCTTATAGGACCCCTCCAGGTCACTGAGGCTGTATCAATATGGAACAAAGCCTTCTGGATATAAGGTTAGTCCCTTATAGGACCCCTCCAGGTCACTGAGGCTGTATCAATATGGAACAAAGCCTTCTGGATATAAGGTTAGTCCCAGACCCGAGACACTCTGTCGGGACATGCCGGGACATGGAGTCCCACGGTGATGATGTCATTTTGTAGTCCTCCAGCAAATCAATGGAAATTGGCACGACTGTCGAAACACAACATTGCAGTTCAAAGTGAACCAGTTGGATTCTCCGTGATGTTGTTCAGACTTGCCCCCGTCCGTCCGTCACCCCCCCCCCCCTCTCTCATTTCCTCCATGGCTCGCTCCATTGCATGGCAGGTATGCTGTTGTAAATTTAAACATTTGATAAGATCTCAACAGAGAGTAGGCCAAACTAAATCACACTCCATTACAACACACACTCTCACTCACACACACACACACACACACACGCACGCACGCACGCACACACACACACCCCTGGGGATCAGTTGGGAATGCTTTGTAATGCTGATAAGATTTACAGGAAACAAGCTTTCCTCTGTCAGATAAAACACAGGCTTAATTTAGCCGTTTCTGCCCCCCGGCGTATGACTCAAACTAAATATAATAATCTAGAATAATAAATATAATAATCTAACATAATAAATATAATAATCTAACATAATAAATATAATAATCTAAAATAATAAATATAATAGTCTAACATAATAAATATAATTATCTAACATAATAAATATAATAATCTAACATAATAAATATAATAATCTAAAATAATAAATATAATAATCTAACTATCTAAGAGTTAAACTGGGAGAGAAAAGAAAGAAAGACTCAGAGAGTGAAACAGAGAGAGAGAAAGAGAGAAAGATGAACAGATTTTTTTTTTAATTTCCTCAGTAGTTTTCCAAACTACAAAACACTATAGGGCTTTTCACACAGCATATTCTTAGCCCTGGGCTATCTGCAGCACTGGGCTAAGAGTTAACCCTGTTTAGCACTGGCACCATTTAGCCCCGGGTTTAGTCAAATTTCTGTGATAAACAAGCCCTTTAACAGCTACTATGGGACTACATCTACCACCTTCCTGAGTGTAACATATAGGACTACATCTACCACCTTCCTGAGTGTAACATTTAGGACTACATCTACCACCTTCCTGAGTGTAACAGCTACTATAAGACTACATCTACCATCTTCCTGAGTGTAACAGCTACTATAGGACTACATCTACCAGCTTCCTTAGTGCAAAAGTAAAAGGGAATTTCGGAGGCCTGTGTTTGATCTCTAACTGATGTTGGACCCTAACCCTGACAACACTACTACAAGGCTGTTACAACCACCATCTGCTGTTCACACACACACACACACACACACACACGCACACACACGCACACACACGCACACACACGCACACACACGCACACACACACACACACACACACACACACACAGTCTCTCTTGTTCTCTGTATCTCTGGTCACACCAAGGTAAACATTAGCCACGCTGGCTGCTGCTCCTTCTAACCACTGGTTCCTACGGCGACTCTGGAACGCTGCAAAGGACACGTGCAGAACAGAGCAGACCGTGTGCCTGCAGCAGGATGTTGGGGCCAACTAGTAGACACTCAAATGACCAATTTCAAACCTTACTTAAAAGAAGTTCAACCCTGCATAAGAATCAGGTATTGACACCTTTAAACTGGTTTCCATGCGAACAGCGGACATAGACCCTGTCAACACAAGAGTTCCTGGAAGGGAATCCTGCTGATGGCTAACAGCAAAACAAACATACTCTCTCACTCACACACACACACACACACACACACACACACACACACACACACACACACACCCTGAGAAAGAGCAGACACTCTTGCATCGCAGTGGACAGGGATTTTCCATCCACTTTAACTCCAGATTTATAATCTGTCATTGTCTGCGGACCAACACACACACACACACACACACACACACACACACACACACACACACACACACACACACACACACACACACACACACACACACACACTCTGCATGGTTAAGCTCCTAACAAGGTTTCCTAGTCTTCCCCAGTGAGTTGAACACAGCAGGATTATTCTCGACCAATAGCTGAGGATATCATGATGTCACTGGCGCATCTCGTTTCCATAGCAACATACTTTGTGTATACCTCAACAAAATCTATCCTGAAACACAGAAACGTTTGAACAGAATCTATTCCAGATATCTATCATTGCACATAGGGGTGTCTGAATAGAATCTATTCTAGATATCTCTTAGGCCCTGGCTGGAAAGCAACTGTCAAATAGATTAAATTCATTTTACATTTACATTTTAAATCCATTTTGATGAAATATTGTGTGGTGTGCTCTCAACTTAGTCTGTGCAACACCTTTGGTTTTACATCAGCGATGGATGGGGACCACAGCATAACATCTCAGCTTTTATTTGTGAAAAAATTACTTGGCATTAACATCTGTGGAATGTGGAAAAAACAACAGCTCTTTTACTTTGAAACAAATCCCTTGCCGATTCATGGTGAGTTATCAACTGGTAGTAAACAATCAAAACCAGCTAGTCCTAACCAAAGCCTCCAGGACGGTGGAGCTGGGAAACTCTCTTGGGTTGTTGTGTTCTCAGAGGAATCATGACATCAGGTCCATCTGCCTGTTAGTTCTTATACAACCTCACAGTGTTGGGAAAGCTATTGGAAATTGTAGTGAGCTAAGCTACCAGTTACTCTACATTAAATAAAGCTTCACTACACTGAAGCTATGCCCAGAGAAATGTAGCTAAGCTAAGCTAACAGTTCCTCTACATTAAATGAAGCTTCACTACACTGAAGCTACGCCCAGAGAAATGTAGCTAACCTAAGCTACTAGTTACTCTACATTAAATGAAGCTTCACTACACTGAAGCTACGCCCACAGAAATGTAGCTAAGCTAAGCTACAGCAACATGGCTAAAGTAGTTCACTACATCCAAGCTACTATTTTATTTTTATTTTATTATTTTACACTGAACCAACCAATCATTCCAAGTCACTGCTATCTTACTGGTCAATAAGACTGTCAGTCAAACAGATAAGCAGGCAACAAATATTCATTTTAATTGATTATTAATCAATAAACTGTGTATGTCTATAGACAAACTAAGTTAAAGTGTAAATATAATGCGAGCTGCAGCACCCGCAAAACTGTATTCATCCTGCAGCAGACAAGTCGCACACTTCAGCCCTGTACGTGATGTCAGTCATGGAAGTGTTGCTTCAGCCCTGTACGTGATGTCAGTCATGGAAGTGTTGCTTCAGCCCTGTACGTGATGTCTGTCATGGAAGTGTTGCTTCAGCCCGGTACGTGATGTCAGTCATGGAAGTGTTGCTTCAGCCCGGTACATGATGTCAGTCATGGAAGTGTTGCTTCAGCCCGGTACATGATGTCAGTCAAGGAAGTGTTGCTTCAGCCCTGTACATGATGTCAGTCATGGAAGTGTTGCTTCAGCCCGGTACGTGATGTCAGTCATGGAAGTGTTGCTTCAGCCCGGTACGTGATGTCAGTCATGGAAGTGTTGCTTCAGCCCTGTACATGATGTCAGTCATGGAGGTGTTGCTTCAGCCCGGTACGTGATGTCAGTCATGGAAGTGTTGCTTCAGCCCGGTTAATGATGTCAGTCAAGGCAGTGTTGCTTCAGCCCGGTACGTGATGTCAGTCATGGAAGTGTTGCTTCAGCCCGGTACGTGATGTCAGTCATGGAAGTGTTACTTCAGCCCGGTACATGATGTCAGTCAAGGCAGTGTTACTTCAGCCCGGTACATGATGTCAGTCAAGGAAGTGTTACTTCAGCCCGGTACATGATGTCAGTCATGGAAGTGTTGCTTCAGCCCGGTACATGATGTCAGTCATGGAAGTGTTGCTTCAGCCCGGTACATGATTTCAGTCATGGAAGTGTTGCTTCAGCCCGGTACATGATGTCAGTCATGGAAGTGTTGCTTCAGCCCGGTACATGATGTCAGTCATGGAAGTGTTGCTTCAGCCCGGTACATGATGTCAGTCATGGAAGTGTTACTTCAGCCCTGTACGTGATGTCAGTCATGGAAGTGTTGCTTCAGCCCGGTACATGATGTCAGTCATGGAAGTGTTACTTCAGCCCGGTACGTGATGTCAGTCATGGAAGTGTTGCTTCAGCCCTGTACGTGATGTCAGTCATGGAAGTGTTGCTTCAGGCGTTACGTGATGTCAGTCATGGAAGTGTTACTTCAGCCCGGTACATGATGTCAGTCAAGGAAGTGTTACTTCAGCCCGGTACATGATGTCAGTCAAGGCAGTGTTGCTTCTGTCGGCTACAAATATACTGTAGGTCCGTGTTTGGGGGTGGAGCATTTACTAATCCAGCCGTTTCAGTTGAGACTGCTTGAGCTACATGTTACGCTAGCTCAGTGTTGTCATTGGCTGAGTGTGTGTTGGCTCTGCCTTTTCATTGGCTGAGTGTGTGTTGGCTCTGCGTTGTCATTGGCTGAGTGTGTGTTGGCTCTGCGTTGTCATTGGCTGAGTGTATGTTGGTTCACTGTTGTCATTGGCTAAGTGTGTGTTAGCTCAGCCTTGTCATTGGCTGAGTGTGTGTTGGCTCTGCGTTGTCATTGGCTGAGTGTGTGTTGGCTCTGCGTTGTCATTGGCTAAGTGGAGCTACAATACTAGCCATTGTATTAGCCGAGTCATCCAGAGTCAACCATCTAAATCATTACATCACCCTCAGCTGGCTGGCCACAGCCAACAATGCTGACTCCAGAACTATTCTCCTGGTGTTACACACACACACTCTCACACACTCTCACACACACACACACACACACACACACACACACACACACACACACACACACACACACACACACACACACACACACACACAGTTCTCCTCCTGTCAGAGACTGAGAAGACTCTGTCAAGCGACAACGGAGAAAAATGGCACTCAGGGGATACCACTTGTCCCTGTGTGAGTGTTTGTTATTTATCATGTGTGGTGTGTGTGTTATATGTATCTTGTGTGTGGTGTGTGTGTGTGCGATTTGTTTCATGTATGTGTGGTGTGTGCGTGTGCTGATTGTGTGTTACGTTTATGTAGTGTGAGTGTGTTCCATTCTCTGCGACCCTCACACACACTGTTTTCATTCTTCATTGAAGAACTGCTGATACAGACTTCTGCCTTCTAACAGTAAGCGCTTACTAACCCAGGGCTAGGAGCATCTAACAATAAACCTGTCTGTAAACACTGGTGGATCACTCAGAGGAAAGCAGAGAACAGAGACTACAGAGACTACAGAGACTACAGACTACAGAGAACAACAGAGAACAACAGAGACTACAGAGACTACAGACTACAGAGACTATAGAGACTACAGAGACTACAGAGAACAACAGAGAACAACAGAGACTACAGAGACTACAGAGACTACAGACTACAGAGAACAACAGAGACTACAGAGAACAACAGAGACTACAGAGAACAACAGAGACTACAGAGACTACAGACTAGAGACTACAGAGACTACAGAGAACAACAGAGACTACAGAGACTACAGAGAACAACAGAGACTACAGAGACTACAGAGACTAGAGAGAACAACAGAGAACAACAGAGACTACAGAGACTACAGAGAACAACAGAGACTACAGAGACTACAGAGACTAGAGAGAACAACAGAGACTACAGAGACTACAGAGACTACAGAGAACAACAGAGACTACAGAGACTACAGAGACTACAGAGAACAAGAGACTACAGAGACTACAGAGACTACAGAGACAACAGAGACTACAGAGACTACAGAGAACAACAGAGACTACAGAGACTACAGAGACTACAGAGACTACAGAGACAACAGAGACTACAGAGACTACAGAGACAACAGGGGCACTGACCTCAGACAACACAGTGACTCATGCCTGACCCAGGCCCCGGTTCACATCCTGGCAGAGCTGGGCTGATGGAGGGGAGGTTAGCCCCCAACCACCATAGATAACTATCAAACCAAGGTTGAAGAAGACATTGTTGGCACCTCTAATAAAATATTTCAAATGATCTGTGGTCTCCACTATCCCCCTTTATGTTTTTCAAAGTTGAAATGTTTCTGAAAGACACCTCTGTAATCAATTATGAATAAATATATTACACATATGAACAGTTTGGATATACTATAATATTACTATGAACGCCTTATGTTTACTCATATTGGTTCAGAAATCATTCAGACGCGATTGTTTTAAATAGTTAACACCCATTTACATTTCAAATAAAGAATCTACTACGTAATCTACGTAGTACACAACAGCATATGAGACATATGTTAAGATGAATAACTACACTATAGCCTACGTATTGTCAGTTAATCTGCAAGTAGATAGCTGGGCAGTGGGCATGGTGGGTAATGTAGTTCCATCCGACTGGGCATGGTGGGTAATGTAGTTCCATCAGGACATCTGGCCAGCGGGTCATGTCAATGGTTGTCATTCAGTTCATCAGCCTCCTCACCCTCACTGTAGCAGGCTCATCCTGATACAGAACCTTTGCTGAAACTAACAATTCATAACCAGACATCAAACAAACAATGTGCCATAAAACGAATCCTTCATAACATCAAAGAGAACAATGCCATAAAACCAAGCCTTTATAACAGAGTACAAACAGAGGAATCCTTCATGTCCTTCACTGTAGTCAACCATTAACTCGTCAGCAGAAGAGTCCACTAGCATACTGCTGTCCAGGGGGTCTGGGAGAACTACAGGCCTATTTTCAGCCCCTGTGACACGGATCAGCCCTGCTCAGCAGGAGTCCTCTTTAACTTCAGGTTTCTCAGAGAAAAAGCAGGCTTACACCTCGATACGTGGCAAACCACTCTAAACCAACTATCCTGCACTTTAGGGCCTGAGTTCAAACTCTGTCCCCTTCGCTTTCAAACGGGAAAAGATTTGATTGCAAAAAGTTGTATTTTAATAAACGCTTCTGCTCAGTAACAACAATGTACTCCTAGAGTAATTCCAATGCAAATTTTTGTGGCGAACACATCCCAAAGTATTTGCATGATCAACAGTTAAGGCTAAGATCACAAAGATATGTAGTTTGAGGAGGACCAATTCACCCCCCCCCCCAAATATAGCTATCTATATGACAAAATAATTAATGACAAAAAATGACCTGTACAGTTTTATGCACACCTGCCCACAACCCAAAAATGTCACAGTGCATGTACAATCAGGAACATTCTCAACATTCAAACAGACTGTGTTTCTTATGCATGTACAATAATGACTGGTGTCTCTTTAGTAGCCAAAGTAAGAAAATAACTACTCATGATTGTAGACTGGGACGTGTAAGGTGGCAAGTCAAGGCGGATAAGTGAAACCAAAACGTTTAGGTTCTGGAAAGAAACAGTAAACACCATGACTGTTCCAGCATGATCTATTCCCAGGCGGGAGATAAGTAAAAACAATTAAACATGGCCATTTTCGCACTTGAAATAAGTTTTAAAAGGTTTAACTCACCTGCTCGCCACGGTCACCTGTAGCGGAAGCCATGTTAGAGACTTGCTCGCCAGCTGTTTGGGTTGTGAGAATCACTCGGCGGTAAAACTACGATCACAAACGATCCTGGGACGTTTATAAATCATATCTCAGTCGATTATGTCTCAGGCATAGTAGCCATTACCAAAAATTCGCAAAAACGTTTGGTAAAGTCCCCGTTGCAGTATGTGTTCGCAGTCGTTGCAGAACACAGTCAGTACTGAGACACGCCCCGCGGTCGAGAAGAGGTGCAGGTAAAGTTGGCTATCCCGCCAGGTTGCTTCTGGAATCGGTCGGCGGGCCGGTCTCGCCATGGCAACACAAACCTTTAAATATACATTTATAATTTTACAAACGCCTTCTGAGCACTATTTTTAAAGTGCCATTTAGAATTTTGCTAACTTCATGAACACGCCAACAATTATTGTTCCACATTGAAATATGTAAAGAATCCGGTTTATTTTCAGATCCACGTCATCGGCTACATTACACTATTCACTATTTCACTGAGTGTTTTCTAATAAAAACAAACTAATATGCCATGTTAATTAGGCTAATACAAACAAATTGTTCAACAACATAAAATCCTTAGGCTAACGTGGCCTACCTTCCTCCACGTAGGCAGATCAAAGATGGCAGATCAAACTATTTTAGGAGAGTGTCAACGTAATAATTCAGCATACTCGAATAAGAAGTCATATAGCTGAGACTTATTTATTGGTTTGCCTATTTAACGTGAAATGGTCAAGCGCTCCGTCATTTCAATGAGATAAAAAAAACCTGCAATATAGCTTTCCGTCGCTAGAGGTCCATCGTCGACCATCACAGTTGCGACCATCACAGTTGCGGGGACAGTTTTTATTTAACATTTATGTATGTTGTAGCTCAGAAAGTATTAAGTATTAGGTCACAATAGGTTTTGGCGGCGTTTGTAAAATGTATGGATTTGAGAAGTTGTATTGGCTTAAGTAAGACTGCATGTGTGCACCTCCTCCGACAGTAGTTCTACTCTGTTTTCGGTTTATAAACTGTTTCCATTGAAAACATTAAAACACAATAACCTTAAAGTAATGATTTCCGTAACTGGGGTATAAAATATGTAAACTGCATTTCACTTCTAAACATTACATTAGTCGAATTCGTTTCTGTAAAGGTTAACGTGAATAAATCATTTGATTGTATGGGACAGACTACCAAGACCTTAAAGTTGTCTTTGATCTAGTTGATCTAGGTCCTGAACGCAAGAAGTATTTTTGCTGGATTGACTGAAGCAGCATAACTAGCAGTGTAAAGTTTCATAACTAGCAGTGTAAAGTTTCATAACTAGCAGTGTAAAGTTTCATAGGTTGCAAATAAATAAAATAGTTATATAGGCCTTTCCTTCAAACCTCATGTGCCAAGGAAATGTGTAGAATTGTTTTCCCATTGAACATAGACATTTTATTAAAAATGGACGTCTATCTACAATTAATGTATGGTGTGTCCAGTAAGGTCATTTAAAGTGATAAGGGCTGGATTGATAGACAATTATGGTCTGGCTGCATTCTCAGGTCTATCGCCACGGAGATTCACACCAGGATCTGTGGTTTGTCTGCAGGTGTGTGTGGATACTACACAATACACCACACATACTGTAAGACACCAAATACAGAGCGTGGGGAGAAAGACTAGCAGCCGTGCCATAGTGATTGGGTGTTTCCACAGTCGTGTTGCAAATGGTTGCTGCTGAAAAAAGATGTATCTGGAATGATGCAGTGGGACCTTTCACCTCTTTCTAAAGTCTAGCCAAAAGATATTAACCGCCATCAAAAACAAATGGAGCTCTTTTCTTTGATGGCCGTGGGGCAGTTAGCATCTGTTCACACATAGCACATGTGGTTTCACTACTTCCCATCCAGAGATGTCCATGTGCAGTTCTATGCTGTTTAAAAGGTCGACTGACTGGGGACTCTGGGCTACAGCACTTACTAGGCCCCAGACTAGGCCTACATAACAGCACACTGGCACCAGACTAGGACCCTGGCCCCAGACTAGGATCGTGGCCCCAGACTAGGTCCACTAAACAAGGACCCTGGCCCCAGACTAGGTCTACATAACAAGGACCCTGGCCCCAGACTAGGACCCTTGCCCCAGACTAGGTCTACATAACAAGGACCCTGGTCCCAGACTAGGACCCTTGCCCCAGACTAGGTCTACATAACAAGGACCCTGGTCCCAGACTAGGTCTCCATAACAGTGTTCAGAGCCTGGTTCCCCAATTAGGTGGTATACACAGACCATGCAGGGAGTTGAACCCTGTCCTGGTAAACCAGGAGGGTCCCCTACCCAAACCAGGAGGGTCCCCTACCCAAACCAGGAGGGTCCCCTACGCAAACCAGGAGGGTCCCCTACGCAAACCAGGAGGGTCCCCTACCCAAACCAGGAGGGTCCCCTACCCAAACCAGGAGGGTCCCCTACCCAAACCAGGCATGGTCTTGCCCTAACCTCTTCACACTGCTCTGCATCTAACTGGATAATACATACAAACCTTTAGATCCTCCATCCTGGTGGTTGGTGCTAGTGCTAATCATTGACATGTCAACTTAATTTAGATTTTTTTAAACTGATTAAAGTGTCAGTTAAGTGGTTCACTTGATAGGGATCTTTTTAATGTCAATTTGCAACGACGCAGAAAACGGATTGTCGCACGCCACGAAAGAAAATGCCGGCGATAAGACTACTGCTGTAGCCGTTAGAAACGGATGCTATTTGATAGATACATGTTGGTAGTTGAAATTGCTATTTTGGAGGGCTTGTTTATTTATTTTACACACAGATAATATCAGCAAGAGTTGAAACAGATAATACAATTATTAAGATAAGATATCTTGACTCCCCTAAAATGGTTGTCTAACACTACTAACTACTAATCCGTCTCAGATCAGATTAAACTAATCCCTCTCAGATCAGGCTAAACTAATCTAATAATAATAATTGATTCACAAGAACAAAACAGATAACAAAGGCTAATGTACTTTTGACAGTTTCCATTTTTTATTGAATTATGTTTATAAGAAAATGAACATCCCACCATCACGAGTTCAATTAATGTTAAGCCGCTAACATAATCGAGCAGAATTCAAACGTATTTAAAGAAAAGACACCAAAGAGCAACAATTCCAATCCTTTTGGTTTCCATTAAATCTCACATTTAGCATCGCCCTCCTCGTCTCTGCTGTGTCATCATGGACTAGAAGCATTTACAGCCATTACCAAAATCCTACACCAGTTTGTAAAGGATACCTACTAATGGGATTACATTATCTTTTAGATATAAAATATTTCACATTTAAAACCTTATGGTAGCTTTCTTGGTCTCATCAACTAAACATTAAAATCCACCACTCAAATCATAGACTAGTTAGTAAAAGAAACCTACTGTTCACCTTAAAAATTTTTTATAAGTTTCACATTATATCACATTCACATTATTTATCACAAGATAAATTGATAAAATAAGGACTAAAATATATGATTACAGGGATCTGCAGGTGGAAAAGTAAAGTGTATTATGATTATTTAATCGTCAGCTTCTATCTTGACGTGTGAAGCAGATCCTGGAAGGAAGTTCCTAGAAATGTGAGAGGAGGGAGATAAAAAGGATGTTGAGACAGGAAGACAGACAAGCACTCAGACAGACAGGCACTCAGACAGACAGGCACTTAGACAGACAGACAGACAGACAGACAGACAGACAGACAGACAGACAGACAGACAGACACAGACAGGCAGCTAGTTAGACAACAGACAGACAGACAGACAGACAGACAGACAGACAGACAGACAGACAGACAGACAGACAGACAGACAGACAGACAGGAGACAGGGAGACACAATATATTGAACTAGTATGAGTCAGTGATCCGTATATAGTAGTGGATCAGAACCTACCGGTACTGTTGCTGCAGATGAAGTTAAATCTC
>CM030187.1:17086941-17104441 GCA_017639675.1 Aplochiton taeniatus
TCTTATGTCATTAATAATTCCGCCATCAGTGATGTGTTCTTTATGTTATATAGATATTATTCTATTATAAGTATGTAGAGTGTGTTATTACATTGTATTTATATTTGAAGTATGTAGTGTATGTTATTATACTATATTCATATTTTAAGTATCTAGTGTATGTTATTATACTATATTCATATTTTAAGTATGTAGCATAAGTAATTATATTATATTTATATTTTAAATATGTAGTGTATGTTATTTCACCCGCAGCTCATCAGCTATTAATCACAATACCCATTTTTATAACGTGGCCTCGATCTGCATATTAACCATGGTGCAATGACATGCATGTCACAGGGACTGTAAACACACACCTAGAAACAGACACATAGAAACAAACACACGTAGAAACAGACACACATAGAAACAGACACATAGAAACAAACACACATAGAAACAGACACATAGAAACAGACACACATAGAAACAGACACATAGAAACAGACACAGAAACAGACACTTAGAAACAGACACATAGAAACAGACACACCTAGAAACAGACACACATAGAAACACACATAGAAACAGACACACCTAGAAACAGACACACAGAGAAACAGACATAGAAACACACACATAGAAACACACATAGAAACAGACACACGTAGAAACAGACACATAGAAACAGACACACATAGAAACAGACAGAAACAGACACACATAGAAACAGACACATAGAAACAGACACACATAGAAACAGACACATAGAAACAGACACACATAGAAACAGACACATGTAGAAACAGACACACATAGAAACAGACACACGTAGAAACAGACACATGTAGAAACAGACACACATAGAAACAGACACACACAGAAACATACATACATAGAAACAAACACATAGAAACAGACACAGAAACAGACACACGTAGAAACAGACACACATAGAAACAGACACACATAGAAACAGACACATAGAAACAGACTCACAGAAACATACACAGAAACAGACATACATAGAAACAGACACATAGAATCAGACACACATAGAAACACACATAGAAACAGACACATAGAAACAGACACACGTAGAAACAGACACATAGAAACAGACACAGAAACAGACACACGTAGAAACAGACACACATAGAAACAGACACACGTAGAAACAGACACACATAGAAACGGCAATGCACATGCAAATTAAGGAGCTTTTTGGAGAAAAAAATACAAATCCATTTCAAATATAATTAAAATCAATAATTTATTCAAGAACAGTTTAAAAAAATAAATAGATAAACAAACAATTAAATAAATAGGTAAATAAATGCACAAACTGTTTTGATACAAGGATAATGACCAGCAAGATCAAAGGCCTTTAACATCAAGAACCAAGTGAACCAGCCACTTGGTTTTATAGCAGCTATAACCGCAGGGTTTCACAAATGATAACCATAGCAATGATATAAGTAGTAACATTCCTCTAAGTACAGATTATAACAATCATGTGGTTATAACTACCTAAATATGGAGATCTGTCTATCTATCTACTTAGTATCTATGACGTAAATACCCTTACAGCAAGGTGGGTGGAACACAGTACATCTTCAAGTATCCGGTTTCCCCCGGTTACAGTCATGTTCCCAGGGGGGCGAAATGAAACAATCTCATGTTCTACCAGTGTAATATACGTACAATACATTCCAACTCAGCTTAGCTTCTATTTAATCATAAACAATATTTTACAGCTCATCCCAGACATTATTTGAAACTAAACAATTCAGTACAGTACTGTTCAGTATTATAGTACAGCATTATAGTCCAGCTCAGTACAGAGCAGTATAGTACAGTCCATCTTAGTACAGTACAGTATTGTACAGTATCTTAGTACAGTACAGTTTTGCACAGGGGAAAAACATTTTTTATTACAATCTACAGCATGTAACCGCTAGCAACAACAAGGACTATTACAGTGATATAGTAGTATGTTAAATAGTGAATATTGGTATGAACTATATATTAATATTTTTGTGTTTTTATTTTTGCTAATGTATGTTAGGTCCATGTCCAGTTACACCCTGGACCAATGCTTATAGGAGCTAAGCCCTTCTAATGATAAACAGACAACAATGACCTCTGACCTTAGGAGGAAGTCATCGTGTGGTAGAACAGAAGAAAGAAGAAGAGAAACAGGAAGTGAGGTCAACAGAACATGAGTTCCATGAAACCACATGCTTCATGTCAATCATCTTCCCTACTCTGGGACACCCTGCTGGGCCGTGGAAGGACTCCTTAATCTAGAGATACTGCTCTGAGATTGATTGATCCCGCCTGGCACAACAGATGTGCTGATCTATCACCCCAGAGCATCTGCAGCCACATTGACAGAGCAGGAAGTGCTGATAGAAGATATTTGTATTGATAGTTTTAGACACTACACCATGGAGGATCATTGTTTTCCACTAAACACTGTCTAAACACTGTTCCTTGTGGTGAAAGCACTTAGAAAGCTCAGGCTTTTTCTCCCTCCCTGCAGATAGTATTATAGACAGCACTCCTTTGCATCCCAGTCAAGCCCGGTGCTGTGAAATCGCTAAGGTTGTGAGGGTTAGTGTTGATTGGCTACTAAACGGAGAGAACGTTGTTTTCTTATTGGCTGGTGTTTGTCTGCAGCAATACACTGAACAGTGAGAGTTAGGCACACACACAGACACACACCCACTAACCCTAACGATAACTGCCTTACTGTATCAGCTAACCTAAGCTAACCCTAACGCTAACTACCTTACTGTATCAGCTAAGCTAAGCTAACCCTAACGCTAACTACCTTACTGTATCAGCTAGATTTGATTGTGTCAGCAGTATTATAAGCAGGAAGTTCAAGTACATATTCATATACAGACTGAGTGGAAAAGATGAGACATGATGGACAGAGCAAACCTTAAGTCTGACTTAACAACCAATCACTGTTAATATATGACTCTGTCCCTAAGGGGCGTGGCCTTAAGTCTGACTTAACAACCAATCACTGTTAATATATGACTGTCCCTAAGGGGAGTGGCCTTAAGCCTGACTTAACAACCAATCACTGTTAATATATGACTGTCCCTAAGGGGAGTGGCCTTAAGTCTGACTTAACAACCAATCACTGTTAATATATGACTCTGTCCCTAAGAGGCGTGGCCTAAAGTCTGACTTAACAACCAATCACTGTTAATATATGACTCTGTCCCTAAGAGGCGTGGCCTAAAGTCTGACTTAACAACCAATCACTGTTAATATATGACTCTGTCCCTAAGAGGCGTGGCCTGACCTAAAACATGGCGACCAGGAGGTCCAATTACCCTTTCCAGAACCATTTCTGTTGCTTGGCAACAACACTTAGTTCCGCATTATTACTATGATTAATATTATCTTTGAAGCATCGACAGCGCTGTCTTCCATGTTGCTTCACCACGCCCCCTCTCAGCATTACATTGCTATGACAACTGTTATATAGTTTCTCTCTGAGCGTGAGGGCTTGACAGGGGAGCTAATCCACCTGCTATTGAGAGTGGCACTAAAAGACAATCTTCAACACAGCAGAGAACTGGATCCTGCCAAATACTGCTCTGGAACTGATTGAACTCTGCTTTCAATCTACAACAGCAGAGAACTGGATCATGCCACATACTGCTCCAGAACAGATTCAACTCTGCTTTCAAAGTCAGAACCAAACATTTGGCCTCAATTTGACACAGTAAGCAGTTTTCTAGAGGACCTCATACAATGGGAAGGCGGATCTTAGCCATCTAAAGCAACTCAGATCCAATAGGAACAGAGCTTTCCGTACTCTCATGAAAGTCTGACCCAATCACAGCAGAGCCTTCAGAATTCTCAACCAATAGGAAGCCAGAAGCTCAGAGAGAAACATTGACAACACCAGAGTACGATGGCAATCAGCTGCTGTACATTGAAATGATCCTCATGAGGAAGTAACAAGTTACAAGTCCCATATTCTTAGAAGCTAAACTTCAATCTAAACTTTACAAGTTACAAGTCCCCTATTGTTTGAAGCTAAACTTCAATCTAAATTTTACAAGTTACAAGTCCCCTGTTGTTTGAAGCTAAGCTGTAGAATTCAAATTGCCCTTATAGTTTTGGACATAACATATGAGACACATATTGTGCTTTGAACCTGGATGGCAAGGCTATATGTGTAGGGCTGAAAGTGGGGATGGGAGGGTTTTGGAATAGTGACGAGGACAGGAGAGGGAGAGGGTGAGGAGGAGAGGAGAGGAGGAGAGGGAGAGGGTGAGGGAGAGGAGGAGGAGAGGAGAGGGAGAGGAAAGGAGAGGAGAGGAGAGGAGAGGAGAGGAGAGGGAGAGGAGAGGAGGGGAGGGGAGGGGAGGGGAGGGGAGGGGAGGGGAGGGGAGAGGAGAGGAGAGGAGAGGAGAGGAGAGGAGAGGAGAGGAGAGGAGAGGAGAGGAGCAGGAGGGGTGAGATACGGACGAGTGCATCATCTGGTCCTTTGACCTCGTGACCCCTGCTTGACCTTTCATGCCATGGCCGGGGAGGAGCTCCAGAAACACCATCTGCGTCGTGATTGGTGCTTGTTGAGGATGACGTCCTCTCTCTGGCGTTCCTTGCAGACCCTCTGGTAGTGGTCCTCCTCCTTCAGGTACCACACTGGAGGCCAACGGTGCTTCTCAAAGTACTCCTGGTTCTCTGAGGAACCAGCAGACAGACAGACAACGTGACGCCAATGATGTCTAACTCAAGAACCCTCACGCTAAGCAAACCCCAACACAAACAAACATTCAAACATAATTAGCAAAATACTGTATCATAAAAAGCAACAATGTTAGAATTAACGGTTTCATCTCCAAATCTACAGGAAGTGCTAGTAGAGCCAACAGGAAGTGGCAGTTATCAGGCAAATGGGTGTAAAAGATCCTCTAGTCAACCGACTGACTCTACAGGCAGACTCTACAGACTGACTCTACAGACAGACTCAACAAACTGGCTCTACAGACAGACTTTACAGACAGACTCTACAGACAGACTCTACAGACAGACTCTACACTCTACTCACCTGGGGACTTGGACTTGATCTCCTTGCGGTAGTTGGCACAGACACTGTTGTAGTGGGTGCAGATGTGATGCAAACACCAGGCTGCTAGCTGGTTAGCATTGTGGAACTGGATGGATACACACACACACACACACACACACACACACACACACACACACACACACACACACATAAAAGACTCCTATTAACACCATATCAATAAACAGGGAAACCCTCGGCAGATTGACTGCCTCTATCTTTTCCACATTGGATGGTTATTCAGTTGACTTTATCGTACAATTCTTGTCTTTTGTTTTAAAGGCACTTGATAAACACACTCATGCCATATGAAACTCTAACTTAAGAATATCATAATACTTATTAATGATAATAATCTAATCAAATGAATGGATTTGCAATATGCATATTATTGATTCATTGTAGCTAATGTCAGGATGTGATGTTCTGACAGGATGTGATGTGGTGTTCTGACAGGATGTGGTGTTCTGACAGGATGTGATGTGATGTTCTGACAGGATGTGGTGTTCTGACAGGATGTGATGTGGTGTTCTGACAGGATGTGATGTGATGTTCTGACAGGATGTGATGTGGTGTTCTGACAGGATGTGATGTTCTGACAGGGTGTGATGTGGTGTTCTGACAGGATGTGATGCGGAATTCTGACAGGATGTGATGTGGTGTTCTGACAGGATGTGAGGTGGTGTTCTGACAGGATGTGATGTGATGTTCTGACAGGATGTGATGTGGTGCTCTGACAGGATGTTATGTTCTGACAGGATGTGATGTGATGTTCTGACAGGATGTGGTGTTCTGATAGGATGTGATGTTCTGACAGGATGTGATGTGGTGTTCTGACAGGATGTGATGTGGTGTTCTGACAGGATGTGATGTGATGTGATGTTCTGACAGGATGTGATGTGATGTTCTGACAGGATGTGATGTGATGTGATGTTCTGACAGGATGTGATGTGGTGTTCTGACAGGATGTGATGTGATGTGATGTTCTGACAGGATGGGATGTTCTGACAGGATGTGATGTGATGTTCTGACAGGATGTGACGTTCTGACAGGATGTGATGTGATGTTCTGACAGGATGTGATGTTCTGACAGGATGTGATGTGATGTTCTGACAGGATGTGATGTGATGTTCTGACAGGATGTGATGCGGTGTTCTGACAGGATGTGATGCGGTGTTCTGACAGGATGTGATGCGGTGTTCTGACCTGTGCTAGCTCCAGGTAGGTCAGCACTTCTCCATCAATGTCCTGTCGGTCTCTGGAGGCCTTCAGCAGCTCACTGACCGCATACTGCTCTGTAGAGAGCGAGTGAAGGGACCACAAGGAGAGGGAAGAGGACAGGGAGAGTAAAGGAGAGAGAGAAAAGGAGAAAGGGAAGGAGAGAGAGAGAGAGAGAGAGGATCAGAAAGGATGGAAAGAGGAGACAGAGAGAGAAGGAAGAGGTGGGATGAGAATCAAGGTTGACATTCTTCTACAAACACAATGACCCCTGTTGACACTATGATCAGGGAGACCCTAATCCTAACCCAAACACAATGACCCCTGTTGACACTATGATCAGGGAGACCCTAACCCTAACCCAAACACAATGACCCCTATTGCCTCGTCCCCTTAGGACACTATGATCAGGGAGAGCTGTTTAGCTCCGTTTACATAAAGATGGTCCTGAGAATGGAACACACATTGACCAACCAGGTCTTTTTGACTCATCTATAAAATCATATAGTCACCTTAATGACATCAAATAACAAAGAAATTTGATCTAATAATAACCTAATAGTACCCTGGTTCTGTTGAGTCTGGTATGTGTAGTTATTTGTATGGCTTAGGGTTAGAGTTAGGTTAGGGTTAGGTGTATGGCTAGGGTTAGGGTTAGAGTTAGGGTTAGGTGTATAGGTTAGGGCTAGGGTTATGGGTATGTGTAGTTAGTCAGTGAATGGCCTAGGGCTAGGGTTAGGCGTTTGGGTTAGGGTTAGGTGTATGGCTTAGGGTTAGGGTCAGAGTTAGGGGTATTTTTAGTTAGTCAGTGAATGGCCTAGGGTTAGGGTTAGAGTTAGGGTTAGGTGTATGGCTTGGGTTAGGGATAGGTGTATGGCCTAGGGTTAGGGTGAGGGCAATGTGTATGGTATGTAATGGGGTTAGGGTTAGGGTAATGTGTATGGTATGTAATGGGGTTAGGGCTAGAGTAATGTGTATGGTATGTGTTAGGGTGAGGGTGAGGGTTAGGGTTAGGGTAGGGTTATGGTATGTAATAGGGTTAGGGTGAGGGTTAGGGTTAGGGTAATGTGTATGGTATGTAATGGGGTTAGGGTTAGGGTAGGGTTATGGTATGTAATGGCATACCAGCAGAATGTTAAAAGAGGAGGTAGGGACAAACAGCAGGAGACACGGTTACCGTGGAGATAAAAAGGGCATCGCTAAGATACACTCGAGCCATAAAAATCCACCTGCCCCCAGAGCGGCCCTACCTGTGAGTGTGATAAGTCTGGGCAGACACAGCCTGTTGGCCAGAGTGATGAGCTCCATGGGGTCCAGGTCAGCCATAGGACTCAGAGTGTTAGTGTAGAGGAACTCTACCACAGCCTGCATACACACACGGCTGGTGTTGGGGAAAGAGACCTACACACACACACACACACACACACACACACACACACACACACACACACACACACACACTCTTAGTTTATCCACATCCACATTGACCATTCAGAATGGGCATCAGTACTGCAACCGACAGTAACCCTCCATAGCTCCCCTCCACCACACCATGCCAGTCAAAGAGACGTCACTACAACCCTCCATAGCTCCCCTCCACCACACCATGCCAGTCAAAGAGACGTCACTACACTGAGCGATGCTAATGGCCGCCTCTCAGGTCTCTCCAGTCTTTCTGTAACTCAGTCCAGGACAGCTAACCAGTCCTGTGTTACTCTAGTACCACAGCTGTCGACAGACAGAAAGAAGCTTTCATCGTGTCGTTGTATGAGTGTCTCTGTGTGTCACTGTGTGTCTCTCTGTGTGTGTGTGTGTGTGTGTGTGTGTGTGTGTGTGTGTGTGTGTGTGTGAGAATGTGTGTAGGAGTGAGACTGGGCGCCATCTGCTGGTGTGTTGGCAGCATTCCAGACAGACCATGCCAGAAGGAGACGTCATCTTATAAAACCCTCCCTGTTATATACTGTATATAAATGTATATATAACGCCATGTAGATGGGATGTTTGGGGAGGTTTGAGGGCCATCTTTGTAATAGTGTGTTTGAGTTGACTAGTAGGATTCTATATGAATGGCAACTAAGCATCCATATATATATATATATATATATATATATATATATAAATATATATAAAACGCTATGTAGACATCCATATATATATATATATATATGGACACTATGTTGATATTCATATAGAATCCTACTAGTCAACTCAAACACACTATTACAAAGATGGCCCTCAAACATCCCTAAACCGTCTTAATACCAATTCTTAACTGATAGTGGTGATCTTAAAAGCGGGTTTTGGTCCCGTTGCTTAGTAACAGGACAATTCATCCAAAATAAACAGCAGCCAATCACCACTGACCTCGTTGTTGGCACTCTCAAGGAAAGACCCTCCCAACAGCGCTGCCATCCAATCACAGCTGGAGATCAGAAGAGGCTTGTGTGCGTTGATGGTTCCATCGTCCAATCGGAAAGTGACATCTGAACACAAAGCACAGCAGTGTCAAAAAATGTATAATATTTTAGAAAATAAGTGAATGAAAATGTGACCTTTTTTTTTTTTTTTAAGAAATGTGCCTGTTTCTGAATAAAGTAATGTTTGATTTAGACCATGGCTTCCTAACCTGTACAGTAAACCTAGATGATGGTGTATATAGTAATGTTTGATTTAGACCATGGCTTCCTAACCTGTACAGTAAACCTAGATGGTGTTGTTTTTGTCCTGCCAAGCTGTTCTATAGCTGGCCATGCAGACACTAATAATAATAATAATAATAATAATAATAATAATACTAATGTAGACTGTGAATATTTCTGGTGTTATTAAGGTGTTGCCAGATAGTTTGTGATGCTGTTGGCCTTGCAGACATTATAATCATTCCTATTTTATAGTTGAGGTGTTATTTACCGGTGAAGGTGTTCTTGGACAGACACTCGTTGATGCGGTTGGCCTTGCGGACGTGGAAGGCCTTGGTAATCTCCTGGTTCATAAAGGCTTCCTGGTTCATGATGTTCTCCACCATCATCCTGAGGTCAAACACCTCCAGGATCTCAGCGATCTGAGCCACCTTCATCAGGTCCTTCTCCTGCTCATCCAGCTGGCCAGTGTAAAGGAACCTGAACACACACACGCACACAAACACACGCATGCACGCACGCACGCACAAACACACACATACATACACAAAACACAGACACACAAACATGTTTATAGTGAGAAAGTCAATGTAAGGGTAGTTAAACTCAGATTATTTTATATTGTTATTGAAATGATTACTGATATTATTGCGACAGTATTATGACTTCAGATATTTGCACATTCATCTTTCTAAAGGCTTTGCCCAGTAACTGTCAGGAGACAACCCTGCCACGACGTGTAACCTGGGACAAACTAATCCAACAAACGGACCTGAGCACTGCGCTGAAGGGTCCAAGCTGGATGGAATAGTCCATCTTCACCACCGTCATGGGGGCCATGGCCCCGGTCACCGGGTTGGCCACGCTCTCCTTGTGGATGCTGTAGAACGCCTTGCTCCAGGAGGCCAAGGACAGCGTGGTGCGGCGATGCTTCCCACTGAAACTCAGCATCCTCAAGGTGCCGTCACTCTGTAGAGATAGATCATTATTATTAAACTGTATTAACCTGTATTACACTATATTAAACTACATTAAACTATATTAACCTGTATTAAACTATATAAAACTACATCAAACTATATTAAACTGTATTAACCTGTATTGAACTATATTAACCTGTATTACACTATATTAAACTGTATTAACCAGTATTAAACTATATTAACCAGTATTAACCAGTATTAACCTGTATTAGCCAGTATTAACCTGTATTATACTGTATTAACCTATATTAACCTGTATAACACTGTATTAACCTGAATTAACCTGTATTACACTGTATTACATTGTATTAAACCCTATTAAACTGTATTAACATGTATTAAACTGTATTGAACAATATTACATTGTATTACACTGTACTACACTGTATTCAACCTCCATTAAAATGTATTAAACAGTATTCAACTATATTAAGCTGTACTGTAAATCTGAGTCAAGCATTCCAGCCCTTCCAACACTGCCGTAGATACATAGAACTATATTACACTAATTACACATGGAATCTATGGCACAAGGTTTGCAAAAAGCTTCTCAGGCCTTCCACTAATTAGATTAAGTTTTGTGTGCAGTTTTGGATCAGGAGATGGAGGAGGAGAGGGAGGAGGAGGAGAGGGAGGAGGAGGAGATGAAAGAGAAGGAGGAGAGGAAAGAGGAGGAGGAAAAGGAGAGGAAATAGGAGAAGGAGGAGAGGGAGGAGGAGGAGGAGGAGGAGGAGGAGGAGGAGAGGAAAGAGGAGGAGGAGGAGAGGAAAGAGGAGAAGGAGGAGAGGAAAGAGGAGAAGGAGGAGAGGAAATAGGAGAAGGAGGAGAGGGAGGAGGAGAAGGAGCGCAATCCACTAATTGCCCGTCAAACGGAGCTGAAGGGATTTAAAAATCGAACCTGCTATTTGGATAGGAGGTTTGAAACGAGCTGCCTAGGAGACACGGTTAGGGTTAGGGTTAGGGGAGGGTGAGGGTTGGGGTGAGGGTTAGGTGGATGGTACCTTCGAGGCTCTTAGGGAGCAGGGTTAGGGGTTAGGGGTGAGAGGTTAGGGGTGAGAGGTTAGGGTTAGGGGTTAGTGTTAGGTGGATGGTACCTTGGAGGCTCTTAGGGAGCAGGGTTAGGGTTAGGGGTTAGGGGTGAGAGGTTAGGGTTAGGGTTAGTGTTAGGTGGATGGTACCTTGGAGGCTCTTAGGGAGCAGGGTTGGAGGTTAGGGGTGAGAGGTTAGGGTTAGGGGTTAGGGTTAGGTGGATGGTACCTTGGGGGCTCTTAGGGAGCAGGGAGAGAGGTTAGGCAGCAGTGCCACCTCCTCCTCTGTGTCCAGGGTTAGGGTTAGGTGGATGGTACCTTGGAGGCTCTTAGGGAGCAGGGAGAGAGGTTAGGCAGCAGTGCCACCTCCTCCTCTGTGTCCAGGCTGAGCGTCCTCATCAGTTGTTCCCTGCCATGGCGCTCTGTCACCACCAGACACTGGGACTCCTCGGTGAAGTTCATCTGGAACAGGTCGTAGAACTTAGAAGACGAGGTCGACAGGTAGATCTTGTGGGCGAACACCTGGGTGTGGTCCTGGAGGACAAATAGGACGTCGGCGCAGAGTGGGCTGTCCAATAGGAGGCGAGGGCCCTCGGAGCGGGAGGCGGGAACAACGTCGGGGATCTTAATGAAAGGGGGCGGGGCTTTGGGGGGGAGGAAAGGAGCCTGGAGAAAGACCAGGGCAATTACTCAAAATGGCCGCTGTGAGACTGGATGTCAATCTATGTTGGTATTTGCTGTCTAATGTCCGTTCCAAAGATATCATGGCCTTTTTCCTTTGATGGTAGAATGGTGCTGCTGGTTTCTGCTAATTATCAGCTTGGATTAATAATACCTGGCAACGAATCTACAACTTACGGGGTAAACAGCTGGCACACCTTTTCGTTTTCTGCCCAGACTTAACATTTATTATGAGCAATACGGAATATTCTAAATTAAAATAAAGTCGAGTGACACATTAAAGTGCTATATCAAGTGTAATCATTTATCGTTGTTATTATTATGAACTTTTCTGAAGGTGATTTGGGTTGTAAACGAGGGGGGCAGGCATACCTGAAGAAGGGGCTTCTGGACCTTGCGGAGGTGGGACTTCCAGAACTGCAGGTGTCGACGGGAGATGAGCGCTGCCCGGATGGCGTTGTCGAAGATGTCTTTGATGCCAAACTGGTCGAAGACGCTGGTCTCGTAGTACGGAATGCCCAGCTCCTTGGCAACCTCGCGCCCGCTCTCCGGGGGAAGGATGTCACCGGGTTTGACCGGCCTTGACGGCAGAATTATGGGATGGATTCATTCCATTTATTGTTTTTATGTTATATGTTTAAGATTGTTTGAAATTTCCACCTGTCTCTTTTTGAAATATGACAGCCATTCTTGAAGAGCCAACACAGTTAATATACACACTAATGTCTTAGTCTATTTACCAGTATATCTGGCCATATTGAAGCCAATATGTATTCCTGACCATCTGTCGCCTGGATAAGAGAAGCTACAACAACTACCTGGGCATAGGTAAATGGGTGTGGTCATATCTACCTGTTCATGGGTAAATGGGCGTGGTCATATCTACCTGGTCATGGGTAAATGGGCATGGTCATATCTACCTGGTCATAGGTAAATGGGCGTGGTCATATCTACCTGGCCATAGGTAAATGGGCGTGGTCATATCTACCTGGTCATAGGTAAATGGGCGTGGTCATATCTACCTGGCCATAGGTAAATGGGCGTGGTCATATCTACCTGGCCATAGGTAAATGGGCGTGGTCATATCTACCTGGTCATAGGTAAATGGGCGTGGTCATATCTACCTGGCCATAGGTCGACGGGCACGGTTAACGGCCTCCAGGTCGGCGTAGCGAAGGTCCAGCTGGCAGCCCACCAGGATGACGGGCGTGCGGGGGCAGAAGTGTTTGATCTCCATGTGCCACATGGTCCTGACGTGGTGGAGGGAGTTTGGGTTGGCGATGGAGAAACACAGCACCACTACGTCCGACCTGAGAGAGAGAGGGAGGGGGGAGGGAGGGGGTGGAAAAAGAGAGAAGAAAACCAACTCGGAACAAATCCTTGCACAGAGTCTCTAAAGGTTATGAAGATGAATACTTCATTCCAAGCAGAAACTATAGTAGAGTTCCTTTCTCGGTAGAGATGGGTTGAATGGAGAGGTTTTCCTATAGGAGCACCAATACCATCGCCTTAAGTGCCCCCCTATAGCCTGCAGTGTGGGCTACTGCAGAGGCTATTTGACTGCCTTAATCTGCTGACCAAGACACACACACACACACACACTTAGAACACACACACACACTTAGCACTGGCCCTCGGTGCCAACCACACTGGTGTAAGTGATGAAAGCTGTTATCACATTTAAGACTCAGCAGGATTTCACTCCAACATCAATAAATGTGTGTGTCAGAGGTTTTTAAATATGACTGATTAAATATATCTAATTAACACAGACACACACAAACCATGAACAAAAACATGATCTCATTACATTCAAAACTAACTATATCTGTTCTGAGGTCAGCTGTTACCTGCTGTGGTCTATATCTGTTCTGAGGTCAGCTGTTACCTGCTGTGGTCTATATCTGTTCTGAGGCCAGCTCTTACCTGCTGTGGTCTATATCTGTTCTGAGGTCAGCTGTTACTTGCTGTGGTCTGTATCTGTTCTGAGGTCAGCTGTTACTTGCTGTGGTCTGTATCTGTTCTGAGGCCAGCTCTTACCTGCTGTGGTCTATATCTGTTCTGAGGCCAGCTCTTACCTGCTGTGGTCTATATCTGTTCTGAGGTCAGATCTTACCTGCTGTGGTCTATATCTGTTCTGAGGCCAGCTCTTACCTGCTGTGGTCTATATCTGTTCTGAGGTCAGCTCTTACCTGCTGTGGTCTATATCTGTTCTGAGGTCAGCTCTTACCTGCTGTGGTCTATATCTGTTCTGAGGCCAGCTCTTACCTGCTGTGGTCTATATCTGTTCTGAGGCCAGCTCTTACCTGCTGTGGTCTATATCTGTTCTGAGGTCAGCTGTTACCTGCTGTGGTCTATATCTGTTCTGAGGTCAGCTGTTACCTGCTGTGGTCTATACCTGTTCTGAGGTCAGCTCTTACCTGCTGTGGTCTATATCTGTTCTGAGGTCAGCTCTTACCTGCTGTGGTCTATATCTGTTCTGAGGTCAGCTCTTACCTGCTGTTGTCTATATCTGTTCTGAGGCCAGCTCTTACCTGCTGTGGTCTATATCTGTTCTGAGGTCAGCTCTTACCTGCTGTGGTCTATATCTGTTCTGAGGTCAGCTGTTACCTGCTGTGGTCTATACCTGTTCTGAGGTCAGCTCTTACCTGCTGTGGTCTATATCTGTTCTGAGGTCAGCTCTTACCTGCTGTGGTCTATATCTGTTCTGAGGTCAGCTCTTACCTGCTGTGGTCTATATCTGTTCTGAGGTCAGATCTTACCTGCTGTGGTCTATATCTGTTCTGAGGTCAGCTCTTACCTGCTGTGGTCTATATCTGTTCTGAGGCCAGCTCTTACCTGCTGTGGTCTATATCTGTTCTGAGGCCAGCTCTTACCTGCTGTGGTCTATATCTGTTCTGAGGTCAGCTCTTACCTGCTGTGGTCTATATCTGTTCTGAGGCCAGCTCTTACCTGCTGTGGTCTATATCTGTTCTGAGGCCAGCTCTTACCTGCTGTGGTCTATATCTGTTCTGAGGTCAGCTCTTACCTGCTGTGGTCTATATCTGTTCTGAGGTCAGCTCTTACCTGCCGTAGGCAAAGCGCCGGTCTTTGTGGTGGTCTCCAAAGGTGTCCCACAGTCTGAGAGACACACTGACCTCATCCACCACATCCCTGGAGCGCTCCAGCACCTACACACACACACACACACACACACACACACAGGCAGGTAAAGACAGGTAAATGGACACGTGTCCCTCTCTCCCCCCTGTGTCCACCCCCCCTCCCTCTCCCCTCCTCACCTCCTGACAGACGCGGTACTGGTCGATGGCCCAGACAGTGGGCACGTGCGTGGCCAGCAGCTGGTACTGGTTCAGGGTGGTGTTGCAGGCGCGGGCACAGATGAGGCGGGTCTTCCCCACGGCGTTGTCCCCCACCACCACACACTTGATGGTCTCCACGTTAGGACGCTCGTAATCCACCATCTCCAGCTGTCACCACAACAACAACAACAACAACAAGCAGAGGATTGAGTACCTATAGAGGTCAAATTCACTCAGCCCCTCACAGGTTAAACAGGAAACAAACACTTTCCATCTCCTTTGGGAGAGAACTTCCTGTTCTGGTTTTAATCTCCAATGATCAGCTTTGCTTTCTTTCTTTTTACACACTAGACGACCAATTACGACTCATTCCAAAACACAACTACCGTCAGAACCGTCTGGCTGATCAACCATTGGACTGGAACTGTTTTACTTCACTGACAGTCACTCACAGCAAAACCCAACTGTATCAAACCAAACTCAATTGTTCTGTTCCCCCCTCTCCCCGGCTTGCAGTTTAAATGTTTTATAAGCAATACCCGACAGACACTATTTCAATAACAACAAGCTACAGGCCTGATTTGAGAAAAACGATCCAACCACCTGCAGGTAAATGCTGTGTGCTAAACAGGACACATGAAAGCCTCCATCCTCAGTTCCTTCACCAAGCTGTTAATGGAACCTCTCTGTTCCTTTCCCTGGCCCACTGGGGTTACATTTCAACAGCCCGGCCCAGCCTTTGGTATTCTCCCGAGGGAGAGAACATTGGTGCAGCCCACAGGACAAAGAGTGACAACACTATACCACGAGTGAAAGAAATATCAAGAGAATGTTCATTCATAGATTCATTCATTCATGCATATTTTCATTCATTTGTTCATGAATGCTTTTTATGAATTCATTCACAGAAGGTGTTATGAAACATTTGGTTCCACTGTGTGTGAAATCTGGGGTATGCAGACAAACTTGGCCTAGATAAGCAGACAGACTGGTTGAAAGATATACAGGCAGGCAGCCAGACAGCCAGACAGACAGACAGACAGAGATAGACAGGCAGGCAGACAGGCAGACAAACACACAGGCAGATAGACATTATCATTCTTATCATCATTACCATTACCATTATCATTATGATCATCATCACCATTATCATCATCATCCTCATCATCATTCTTATTATCATCCTCATCATCATTATAATCATCATCATTACCATCATCATCATCATTACCATCATCCTCATCATCACCATTATCATCACCCTCATCCTCATCATGATCATCATCATCACCATTATCATCCTCATCATCATTATGATCATCATCATCATCATTATCATCATTACAATCATCATCATCATTACCATCATCCTCATCATCATCATCATCATTATTATCATCATTACCATCATCATCATCACCCTCATCCTCATGCTCATCCTCCTCATCCACTTTGAACACTCTACACTGAGTGAATCTCCAGGCTGGTTAACTATCCTCTGTAGAGTAGACCTGGTTGGGGTCAGCACGGGTCATCATGGTGCATCTCAACCTGCCAGCTCACCCTCACACCAACAATGACACTACCTGGCCAGTTCAATGTCTGACAGATTGACTGACTGGTTGTATGACTAACTGGCCAGTTCAATGTCTGACAGATTGACTGACTGGTTGTATGACTAACTGGCCAGTTCAATGTCTGACAGATTGACTGACTGGTTGTATGACTAACTGGCCAGTTCAATGTCTGACAGATTGACTGACTAAATAAAACCGATAAAACTAACTGAACATTTTACTGCAATTGGTCAGACAACAAACAGCTGATTGGACATAGCAGATCAGCGGAAAGATAGGGCTATTCTAAAAACAACAAGCACTTTGCAACTTGAGAAAAGTGATATATACAAAAGCTTTTATTAACGTTTGTGAATTATTTAACTAATCATTCAAGAAAGACCTAATATTTGTAAAACAGTTGGAAAGTTTATTGTAATGATATTGGAAAATAATAGAAAATATAATACTGTGATGTAATTTGTTTTCATGCAGGCTGCAGCTGTGTGACTTTTGGTGACCTAGACCGACGTCACGGCCTCGTTACATAAACAGCAACATATTAAATGTTTGTTTATCTTTCACTGAAGATCATGGTTGCAAATTACATGCATGCATGTACATAACCACTGCAAGGACAATTTGAAAATGTCCTAGAATTTTACATCTGCATTGTAGGAAAGCCGACCATTTAGCCTGCTATGGATTTATTTCCAAATGATATGCTTGACCATGTGGATATTATCTTTAAATGCATTTACTTCATAAGAACGATGTGTATTTGGGTTCACTCTACTTCACCCTGCAAATAGTTGACCTAAAACACAGCAGAAGCACGAGAGTACAATAATCTGACCACCACCCGTCTTTGTTCACCTACCGTTGGTGTGAGTGTGAGTAGTTATGCCCGCGCAAGCCTCAAATGAAGCCAATTGGAAGTGTTGTCACAATAATTACAGGTAGCTAGCTAACGTCGATACCGTAGTCTACTACCGCGTGTATAACCGATC
>CM030187.1:17114441-17116941 GCA_017639675.1 Aplochiton taeniatus
TTAACACACACGCACACACACACACACATATTAACACACACACACGCACACACATATTAACACACACGCACACACACACACATATTAACACACACACACACACACACACACACATATCCACAATCACGCAACTATCCAAACAAAATGGAATAAAAGAAAGAAAGAAAGAAAGAAAGAAAGAAAGAGAGGTAGAGTGAAGGTCACTAAAGTGCTAAATGCTGTATCTGACCGGGGCCCCCTGTCCCTCAGGCCCCTCCCTCCCTCCCCCCCGCCCCCCCTCCCTCCCTGCTTCCTTTACCCCTCCTCCCCCCTTTCCCCCCCTCCTCCCTTAGCCCCTGGAACACCCGTGTAGATCTCCTCTCTCCACTCTGCCTCCCCCTGAGTGAGCGTGTCCCAGACCTAGGGGCCGATGGTTCCGTCTGCTCCCCGCCTGCTCCTTGCCTGCTCCTCCATGCTCAGCCCTGTAGGATGAGGCTGAGCGGAAAATCTGTGTCCCAGAGGCCTTTGCAGCGCGCTGTAACATCTTAGAGCGAGCCAGGGTTTGAGCAAACGGCTCCGTACGCAAGAAACGTTTAAAAGGCTGGAGAGGAAATATTCCCCATTTAAAGAGCTTTTACTGCTAATCATCCAGAGAATACTCGCTTTTGCTTTCGCTGCCTTCCATCCCAACCACCCCCCCTCCCACCACCAGCCCCCCTCCCACCACCAGCCCCCCCCCCCCTCCTCCCACCACCAGCCCCCCCCCCCCCCCCCCCTCCTCCTTTTTGTCTCGCTCCTACACAAAGCTGAGACTGTGAAGGAGAGCTGGTGGGTGCCCTCGCTCATAAAGGTTCACATCCTTTCATTTCTCTTAGAGATGGATGTGAAGATGTGTAACATGGTAATTCATACATCTGTCTTTCTTGTCTGTAGAAAGATTATAAAGCCAAATAACCTTGACGTCTTTTGAATGTGGAACTAAAGGATCTGGGGTTTTCTTCCTCAAAGTTGCCTGACTGTGAAGTTGTCAGGGAGGTAACATTGTTGCAAGGTCTGAGCTTCAGCAAGGTTAAACTTTACACTTCAACTAGTCCACCATATTCACTTTTACACATTTCTTAAAAGTTCTGTTGGGCCTGCGAATTAGATTAATAATAATAATGACAATGCAATGTAGCACTTTTCAAAACAAATGTTGAAAGTGCTTTGTGTGGAGTAAACAATCAAATAAAAATAGTCCCATGTTTTTTTTTTTTTGTATTTTGGGAGAGTTGGTCCATCTTTCTTCCTTTATTTTTTGTTAATATGAAAACACAGTAAATATTATATGATTCATTATATACCAACATCATAAATAAACCTGATGATTCATCTCTATCCCTGTTAGAAGCTATACACCCTAACAACTCATTGCACCGTAGAAGATATATTACATATATGGCCAGGTTATTAGATACCTAATATTATAATATTAATATTACATTTATCTTCATTCAAACTTCTGTAGTTGGATGACATCAAATATTTCTGTAAGATTTTTTTTTTGTCTAGTTATTTCAATATAAGAGAAATAAGTGTACAAATTCATGAAAAAATATATATAAAAAAAACTGCTTACAAGAAAGCGACTATAATTCAGCAAAATGTTTCAATTTAAAAATTATGAATAGAATAAGAACTAAGATTTAAAATGGGTGGAAGAATTGTGCACAAAGGTTACTTTCAGCACAGCGCCTCACACTCTTTGAAAGATAAATGTCCAAATAGATATATATCTAGGATATTGTTGAATTTGTTACAGTAAATATATTATTTTGCTTTACCTGATTTGGCTCAGCTAAATAAATAAAACATACATTGAACATACCATACCATAACACAACACAACACAAACACATATGATATTGTCACATATACTGTATATACCACATCATAATAAATATGTATATATATATATATATATATATATATATATATGTGTGTGTGTGTGTGTGTGTGTGTGTGTGTGTGTGTGTGTGTGTGTGTGTGTATTTGTAAACAGTCAAAGCCGACACACTAATAAGTAAACGGCTGAGTGCAGCAGCCATAGATCTAGATAGAATAGAACAGTCTCTAACAGAGGTTGAGTCTCCTTAAGACTTTATCAAAAAATCTATCAAAAAAATGTAAAGACAGGAAACAAACATTATTTACCTGGGTACCCTTGACAACGGCTAGCCAACAACAGGGCAGCCATCTTGTCTCCCTCCCAATCCCCAAAGGAAACATTTCTCTGTTCTGCTGGTTGTATTTCTATGCTAATTCATTCCCTCCATGGTTCAGATCTACATAGTGCGTCTTTAATATTCTGTCTGCCGTACGGAGGGGTTAAGAGAGGAGACATCGGCATATTCAGCGCTTGCCTGACAAACCTGACGGGACTACAGAAGGTCAACTCATTTCCTGCTTCCTGATGATGTATTTATGTACACATTGACCTCTGGGAAACGCAGTCTTAGCATGCTGACCTGTGGGATACGTA
>CM030187.1:17171941-17174441 GCA_017639675.1 Aplochiton taeniatus
ATGGTCTTTTAATAGGCCATTACTGTCTCCTCACAAGTAGCTGGTACAGGCTTGATATGACAGCACGCTCACACACACACACACACACACACACACACACACACACACACACACACACACACACACACACACACACACACACACACACACAGATTAGGGGGTGGAAGTGGTGGAATTATTCTGGGCTGTGCAGCAGGTCTGTGATGTGTCTAATATCCCATTAATGCACAGACAGGAAAATGAAAGTGAAATTTAAAGGAAAGCGTTTGTCAAAACGGAAGTGATCCGGTCATCAATAATAAATATGTAATCATTCTGCTTATTAAAGTGGAAAGAGAGATAAGAATCAATTAAGAGAGACAGCAAAGAGAGGGAGGGAGAGAGAGAGAGAGAGAGAGAGAGAGAGAGAGAGAGAGAGAGAGAGAGAGAGAGACAAAAGAAGTAGACCAAGCCCAAGAGATAGACCAAACCCACACCCATGAGATAGACCAAACCCACACCCAGGAGATAGACCAAGCCCGCAACCAGGAGATAGACCATGACCAGACCCAGGAGATAGACCAAGCCCAGGAGATAGACCAAGCCCACACCCAGGAGATAGACCAAGCCCAGGAGAGACAAACCCCCCACCCAGGACATAGACCAAGCCCAGGAAATAGACCAAGCCCACACCCAGGAGATAGACAAAGCCCAGGAGATAGACCAACCACCCACCCAGGATATAGACAAAGCCCAGGAGATAGACCAAACCCACACCCAGGAGATAGACCAAGTCCTGGGGACAAAATGGCAGGCAGGTGGCAGAATGAGATGTGACTAAAATTATAAAATAGTCCAGACCTTGAAGGTTTGACTGATAACCTTCTTAACCAGGTTACAGAAACAGAACAGACTCATACTAAAGTTACAGAAACAGAACAGACTCATACTAAAGTTACAGAAACAGAACAGACTCATACTAAAGTTATAGAAACAGAACAGACTCACACTAAAGTTATAGAAACAGAACAGACTCATACTAAAGTTATAGAAACAGAACAGACTCATACTAAAGTTATAGAAACAGAGCAGACTCATACTAAAGTTATATAAACAGAACAGACTCATACTAAAGTTATAGAAACAGAACAGACTCATACTAAAGTTATAGAAACAGAAAAGACTCATACTAAAGTTATAGAAACAGAACAGACTCATACTAAAGTTATAGAAACAGAACAGACTCATACTAAAGTTATAGAAACAGAGCAGACTCATACTAAAGTTATATAAACAGAACAGACTCATACTAAAGTTATAGAAACAGAACAGACTCATACTAAAGTTATAGAAACAGAGCAGACTCATACTAAAGTTATATAAACAGAGCAGACTCATACTAAAGTTATAGAAACAGAACAGACTCATACTAAAGTTATAGAAACAGAAAAGACTCATACTAAAGTTATAGAAACAGAACAGACTCATACTAAAGTTATAGAAACAGAACAGACTCATACTAAAGTTATAGAAACAGAACAGACTCATACTAAAGTTATAGAAACAGAAAAGACTCATACTAAAGTTATAGAAACAGAACAGACTCATACTAAAGTTATAGAAACAGAACAGACTCATACTAAAGTTATAGAAACAGAGCAGACTCATACTAAAGTTATATAAACAGAACAGACTCATACTAAAGTTATAGAAACAGAACAGACTCATACTAAAGTTATAGAAACAGAGCAGACTCATACTAAAGTTATATAAACAGAGCAGACTCATACTAAAGTTATAGAAACAGAACAGACTCATACTAAAGTTATAGAAACAGAAAAGACTCATACTAAAGTTATAGAAACAGAACAGACTCATACTAAAGTTATAGAAACAGAACAGACTCATACTAAAGTTACAGAAACAGAACAGACTCATACTAAAGTTACAGAAACAGAACAGACTCATACTAAAGTTACAGAAACAGAACAGACTCATACTAAAGTTATAGAAACAGAACAGACTCACACTAAAGTTATAGAAACAGAACAGACTCATACTAAAGTTATAGAAACAGAACAGACTCATACTAAAGTTATAGAAACAGAGCAGACTCATACTAAAGTTATATAAACAGAACAGACTCATACTAAAGTTATAGAAACAGAACAGACTCATACTAAAGTTATAGAAACAGAACAGACTCATACTAAAGTTATAGAAACAGAAAAGACTCATACTAAAGTTATAGAAACAGAACAGACTCATACTAAAGTTATAGAAACAGAACAGACTCATACTAAAGTTATAGAAACAGAGCAGACTCATACTAAAGTTATATAAACAGAACAGACTCATACTAAAGTTATAGAAACAGAACAGACTCATACTAAAGTTATAGAAACAGAGCAGACTCATACTAAAGTTATAGAAACAGAACAGACTCATACTAAAGTTATAGAAACAGAACAGACTCATACTAAAGTTATAGAAACAGAACAGACTCATACTAAAGTTATAG